>OX632359.1:1374226-1544226 GCA_951751655.1 Ophion costatus
GTAGAGTGGGGGGGGGGGGTGGCGAGGGTAGTGAGCTTTTACGATTGCGCGCCAGTACTCAGTGACGCACACACCTATACGTATGTCTGCACGCAGAGAAAGGGGGCGGGAAAGAGGGGGGGAGAAAACAGCGTGAGAAAAGATTAAAAGGCACGGATAAAAACGAGAAAGAGACAGCACAGATTAGCAGGAAGATAGCGCCAATTCAGGGAGACAAATTGTTATGCGATGATCACGACATGACACACACGCAATAGTCACACTGTTGCAGACACGCACGGACACGCGCACATACACGCCGTTCCAAGTGTACCAACGTTCGGACTCAGGGCTGCAGCTTCGCGTCCCTTTTATTCCTCATCCCTCTCTCGACCGATTTGGCGGACGTGATAGCGGATGAGTAATATTTATAGGCATTGCGGTCTAATCGCTACGTAATCCATACATTCTGCCGGTTATATCGCGGCTCGCTGCTTTGTTCGTTAAAATGAACCTTTCCGACATTTTTCCTTCTTTTCGCGATCTTTTTCCTACCCTCGACTCTCGCACTCCGTGAGTTCGACCGTGAGAACCAGTTCGTTAAACTGCAACTTCGATTGGTCGGATGGACATTACGAGATTTTTTGGGCGACGAAAAGAGTAAGGAGCGCAATTCGGATTTTTTTTTTTTTCGGTGACTCGGTTGTAGATAATTTTTCGTTCGTTTGGTTTCAGAGCAAGGGGTTTTGAATTAATTGAAAAAAAAGTTTCTCTATTTTCATTTAATTAGGACATTTTTTTTAAATTCGTTTTGGCAGTCGTTGTTTTTTTTTCTACTTCGATTCATTTTACGTTCCAAAATTTATTCTCATATTTCACTTCATATCTTGTTTATCTATAATTTTACGAATGAATTTGAAATTCGATGTTTTTTACGATAGAGAGTAAAAAATCGTTTTGATGAATTTTCATCCGCAGTACATATTGTTTCGCCAGTTTCATTCGGTAGATTTTTTTTTACTTCATTTCATAATCTTTTAATGCCAATTTAAAGTAATATACAGAATAATAATACAAAATAATGATAAAGTCGTTTTTAACTTTTTATTTTTCATTTTACTTCGATTAGCAAAAAATAACCTTGTTCCTCATTCTTTTGCGTTCATTTTTCATTCCCCCTGCGCCAATATATGATGATTTTTATCTTACTTCGCCGAGGCGGAAGCGCGGGTGTCAAATTTAGCGAACTGTCAGTGTGACGTTTCGATTCTTCGTCTTTGCCTCCAACCACTTTCGTCTCTACCAATTTCCAAGCTTCGAAATCCGGGCACATTTTTTTCTCGCTTCATTTTCACGCGCGTGCAAAATCTGTAGCTCGCTTTTTCCTTATGTTTAAAAGAGTTGAAAAAATAAAATAAAAAATATCGAAAATGACGAGAGAGAGAACAAAGTCTGGAAAGAGAGAAAGAGAGAGAGAGAGAGAGGACTTACTCGCATCTCTATTATTCGATCGTTTCAATAAAATTGTCCTCCATTCATTTAATTCATTTCAACAATATTTTTAACCATTTTTTTTCGCAATCCCTCAACTCCCTGCGTTCATTTACATCTTTTTTCCTTTCTCGGATGCTCTGCCCATTCGGTCACGCGACACCCGGTGGACACCCCCCCCCCCCCCCCCGCCCCGACGCTCACGCCCCGCGCCGTCTCTATATAGATCGCGTCGAGACACCGGGGAAGGCCGAGGAATGCCCTCGAGAATGAGAAATAGGGGTTGAAGAGCGAGCGAGAAAAAACCAAAAAAAGCACCCCCCCCCCCACATTGCACATACACTGCGCGGCACATCTCTAGGAAAAAAGAATGTGTCCGAGAGATGACGAAAACGTTGCACGAGTAGGCATAAAAAACTAGACATCATTATGCACTCGTTGAGTATGGCGAAAAATCACTTGACTCATCATAACCTCTCTAACTTTCGCAAGCTCGTTCCACGCCGAACTCTTGATTTTTCTCCCTAGCCACGCTCGTTTCGCATCCTAGTTACATTTTCGGTCGACATCGCGTCGCCGTGACACGCTGCCTGGTGACAAATTTATCGCCAGTTATATTTTCGCGGAAAGGTTTAGGAGTGAGGGTGATGGGTAGGTGCCCGTGAGAGCGAGTTGGAGAAAAGACAGTAGAATTAAAAGAAGAGAAATATGACTCACGATGACCGAATCGAAGGGATTGTGGCAGGCCAGGGCTGCTGTTGGTGTGGAATAACGGTTTTCTGCGAGATCTGCGACACGTTCCGGCCACCCCTGATTTGCCGAGCGAGCGAGCGAGAGAGAGAGAAATAGAAAGAGAGAGAGAGAGGAGTAGAGACACCGAGGTTGAGCGAAAGAGAGAGAGAGATAGCGGCCCTACCCCAGCTTGGGGCCGGTTTCTTTTACTCCTTCTCGTTCGCTTCCTTTCTTCCGGCTACTTTATCCTTCTATTCCTCGCTGCTCTTCTTTCCTTGTCTCTCTATTCGTCTCTTTCTTTGTCTCTCTCTCTCGCTCGCGAGTACCGACGTGTCCCGACCGACTCGTGCGTTCTCGTTAGTTTTCGAAGCAGCGCGCGCACCACCGCACACACACACACACTTTTATTTATCAGCTTCCGATGAGCACGGGGAGCACTCGCGAAGGAGAAAAGAACGATACGCGTCGATGGTGCAAGAGAGAGAGACGCGGGACAAATAAAAAGGTGCGGACGATACGAAGAACATTTGTACGCGTCGTTTTGTGTATCGCGGCGCGTTTGGATTTTGGAGACTGGCGACCCCGCGAGTCTCTCACGCGGGGCGCACACACGCGGCGCACATACGTGCACGTTCTATCTCCCTCACTCGCCACACACGCACGCACACACGCACAGAGTCCCCGACTCTGGCTCGCTCGTGTAGATCCCAAGGAGCGTTGGGTCAGTTTCGTAACCCTTTACGTTTCACTGTGCAGCCGTCATCGCGCGAAACAAGCCCGTGATCTCCTCGGCCGCCGAAGGCAGGGCTCCTGCTGCCGCGAAAGACTCACTGGCCCGCTCCAGCACCGCTATCCTACCCTCAATCGGGGGGTGCGCTGCGCGCGTGCACGGAATCTCGGAAAACGCGCGCGTGCGCAGTAACCCACCCGCGGTGCCCCCTCGCGGCCACTTGACAGTCAAACGCCGAGGCAGGCGCACGCGCCGCGCGCTACACCCACCGCCGAGAACACACGCGATAGAGAAGGCTGCGCCTTACGAGGAATAAGGAGCGAGCGAACAGAAACGTGAGGAATAGAGATAAAAGACAGTAAGAGCGAGGGAAAAGATCCAAATACGGCGATTCAACGTTGAAGGGCCCTTAATTCTGGACCTCGGTTTGCACGCCGTACGTCTCGTTCATTCCATTTTTACGGCCGACCCGCATGCTCAAGAAGCTACGGACACATGTACGTGTAATGTACGAGAGCTTTCTGCACCTAGATTTCCACTGATTCACAGAAAAACCTTATGTGCATATATATATATATATATATATATATTTAAATTTATTTTACCGCGCTCCCACTCCACACCTAGTAAGCTACGTTTGACTATATCTATACGTGTTATCGCGCTCTCCGCTTTGTGCGGATCTTCGTCTACCCGACCCTCGCGTAGGCTCGCCTTTTACCCCCTCCCTTCCCGCCTACACGTAATCACGCTCTCCGCTTTGTGTGAATCTTCGTCGAGCCTACGCATTGGCTCGCCTCTTAGCCCCTCTTTGCCAACCCGTAGGCCAGGCGAAGATCCGCACAAGGCGGAGAGCGCGCTTACATATACAGGTATACTCGCAACACAGCTTAACACGTACAGGCATAGGCGTGCGATAAAATAATCTCAAGCATGCAATATTTCTACGGTCGCCAGTCGCGAAGAATCTTTTCAAACGTGCTCCCGGAACGTCAAGAGAGAGGTCCGTACGAAATTGTGTGTAATTTTAAACGCGCGTGTACAGCGGTAAAACGGTAGGCGGCGGCTCGAGGGTGCGGGGGTATAGATCCAAATTCACACGGTTGACGCTGGTGTCCGCAAGCCCAGCAGTAGGACGCGGCTGGTTCCTCGAAGCGCCGACGGGCGGCGTCGCGAGCGCGCTCGCGAAGAGCCGCCGCACCGCCGGGAACTCTCGACGCGCGGATCCGACCGGGTGTTGCACGAGAGCGCGCAACGTGTGGGAGGGAGAATACAATACGCTCGCGCGAGATTGCGTCGTAGGGGGTTGCAAACGTGCGCGCGATAGAAGGATGAGACGGCGCGCGGGAGAGGGAAGATGAGGACGAAGTAGACAAAGAAAGCGAGATAGGCGATATAGACATACAACGCGTACACATAGAGAACGGGAGAAAACGCTCGAGGCAGCAGCGACTCTCCGGTTATCGCCGGATATGGGTCACTCGCGGATCGATGACGCCCGGCGCCCCCACAGCCGCTAGATGGAGATAGAAAGAGAGTGAGGGAGAGAGAGAGAGAGAGTACACGAACGGACCAACCGGGAACGACGTTGTGCCGCGTATCACAAAAGACCAATCAATAAACGACGCGCGACGCTCTCGCAATCTCCGATATCACGAGGGCTTTCCCCAAACAGACGTATATATATATATATATAGGCTCGTTCTGATTCAACGCAAATGTTCCTATGTCAAACTCGCGATAAAAAAGCCTGCGCTCACTTATTTTCATTTATGGCCGTATACAAGCGGGTACTTGGTCATCGCACCTGGCAATCTCACTCTAGTTCGGTCCAGTTGCTTGGAGTAGCGGAGCTGCGCCGCTCACCCGCGGTCGACGATTGGATACGATCGCGGGTGTATAGTGAGTAGTAGTAGATTGCGAGGCATGGGGATAGCAGCTCGTACGCTCGTATGCTTCTGTCATCTGGCTGACGCACGTGACAATCTAACATCGTGGTCTCACACGATCGTTGCATATATATATATATATATATATATATATATATATATATATATATTTATATTTATATATTTATATATTTATATATTTATTAATATATAAACTTTTAATTTTTTTTTCGCTCAATTAATATTGAATTATTTCGAGGGAATTATTGAAATAAATTACACACCCACACGCACGCAGATTAGCACTTTAATAAAATTCGACCTTGCATTCGCAGTTTATTGATTTCCACAAGATTAACAATAACTAATTGATCCCTTCGCGATCAATTTATGATTCTTTTATTACAATTTGTTATATTGATATTTTTTTTTTCATTTATTTAAAAAGCATTTCCAGCTTAGCAGTTTATTTTACATTATTGTAAAACTTCTGTTCAATGAATTAAGGTGTGCATCGTTTTTAGTCAAATAATGATGGACAGAAATATATCGATTCACAATAACTCATATATATATATATATATATATTGTTAATTGATATGCTTGCACACTGAATTGTTTAATCAAAAAGTTATCTGCACTTTAGATAAAAATAAGTTGTACAATTAAGTATGATAAATTGCTCAGTTTGAAACGCTTTTTAGATTAATGGGATGAAAAATATCAATGTCGCGAATTTTAATAAAGGAAACATAAATAGTTATTGTTAATCTGACTAATTGATTGTAATTATTGCTTCTGAAAAATTCGATATGAATCGAAGAAAAAAATTATTTAAATGGCATCAGAAAATCATTAAATAATTGAAATAATATAGAAGAAAATTAGTTTTCATTATTATTATTGCTGTTGTTGTTGTTGTTGTTATTATTATTATTATTATCATTATTATTATTAATATATGGGAAATGAGCCATATTACTGGACTTTCGAATTCGCTCAACACAAATTGCAGCATATTTCATATTTTTCTTTTGTTTTTGAATTATTCCGATCACTTGAAATAAATAGGACACCCTATATGTGTATGTATACCTATGCGTGTGTCTATATATATATATATATATATACCATTCATTTCAGTTGTTAGCTTTAAAGAATATTGTTTCTAAAATGCATCAAATTTATTTGAAAAACATCGAAACTATAATAATAAACATTTTTGAATTGCAAAAAGAACTAACACAATGCAGAACAGATGAAAAATCTTAAATTGCTTTCGAAAATTAATGAAAATATCAAGTACAGAAATTTATTTCAATAAAGTAGATTTAGAGAAATGAATTTTTTTTCGTACTGCCCAATTTTTTTTCACGACATCAAAGCTACGAAAATCATTGAAACATTTTTGTACATCTTTTTTAGGGATGCACAACCTAAATCAAGGAAAAAAGAATTTCGATGTTGGAAGAAATTACGAATTGAAAAAATAGAGACGAATTTTCGTTGCGGTTTAGAGTTGCAAACTTCAGCACCATCGATAAACGACGTTCTCAATATTGATTGTATTTCGAAGGCGACCCGCCGTGGCCAATCGCGACTGCGCAGGTCATTCTCGATCGGTCCTCCCTGACTGACCCGCGCGGTCCGATTTGACGAAATTCTGCTCCAGGTACTTCGTTTTCTGAACATTGTGGCACAGTTGGAGAGTTTCGCCGTCAGATGGCGCTGCTCGGCACGCGATTCGCACCGCCGCGTCGACTCGACTGCTACGGGGTACAGAGGGCTCGCGCGATGCACATGAGGTTTGGGCATTATACGTGCACGGATGAGACTAGAGCGCGATCTTACGGATCTCGTGAGCAGCCGGGACGCGCGGCGGGGTTTGGCTTCGTTTATAGCGGAACGGATTAGTTCGCATTAGTGACACGTGGCGTCGGCGGGATTGTTCCGAAAAAAAACCAACGAAGATTTATCTTTTATTAACACTCATGCGCAGAACATGAACCAAGAAAAAGTGAGAAATGTTGAAAATTGATGTTGGCTTTGAAACAAAAAGATTGAATTTTTTGAAAAATGGCTACATTTTGCATGAAAAAAGACTTTTTTTACTTCATTTTCTAAACATTTAGGGTCATGTTTTAGACAATAAGGTTAGAGAGATTTATCCTAAATTTCATCAGAATCGGGCGATTCGTTTTTCTAGCCATACCTCCGTCATTTTTAAAGATGAATAATTTAGGAAAGTACCATGTTATAGCCAAAGGTAGAATTAATAAATTAGGTCGTAAGTCTCAAAAATGGTGAAAAAATCTTTCCTTTAAAAGAAAACATGAAAATCCGGTATAAAAATCCCTCGCTAAATGTACCTCGCCCCTCAAATGCGTTTCTCTTGAAACTAGGTTTTTTCATTATACTTATTAACAATGTCAGTTTTCATCAAAAAAATCAAAATGTCTTTTTCGATTGAAACACGCTAGGAAAAAATGCTCCGTTAAGTCTTAGCCAATTTGATCTATTTTGAGAAAAAGAAACCTTTTTTGGTTTGTCTCAGATCAACCGGGTGGCCAAAACCAAGTTCAAAGGTCCTTCGCGAGATTGTTTATAACTTCATTAATTATTAATATTGTTTATGGAATTTAATACCCAACATTGTTAATGTACATGCGAATAAATGTCCAAGCGTTTTTTCAATCATCTTACTCCTTGATTTTTTTTCTTTTAAAGCTCCCTGATTTTCGGATCGTCACTGTGGCCTAACGCCTTAAGGCTCAATTTTTAGTTATCGATTTTTCAAGCATGGAAAACTACCGAACGATTTGAATGCGCTACCAAGAGACGACCGAACGATTGGTTAAAAAAACGGCCAACTTTGGAGAGGTGCTTGTACGTCGGAATGTAAAAGCGTGTTCTGTAGGTGGCCCGTAGGGTGTGCGAATGCGACGCGTCGGCTGTCGCGTGCGCGCCGCCCCGATCGATACGACGTCATACGACAAGTCGCGCGACTATGTGGCGAGGCCCGTGGGATTACGAGTACAGTAGTCCGAACCGCGTATGCTCATCCGTTCGTAAAATAGCGAGAAACGAGCGGCCCTGCTGTTACGCAAGGCGATATGCTGTACATATATGCGGTAGACCGCGAAATACATCTGCAGGAAGAGAGGTTAGATCACAGGAGTCCAAACCCCATAGGGCAAGGGGGAGAAAAAGCAGCGGCGGACGTGTATAAAGTTCGGGTACAAAATTTCACCACCAGGGTCGCTTCGATGACGAGTGACCGACTTACTAGTAATAGGGCAGGTGCAACGCGCCTCTAGTGGTCAATATGGAAAGCTTTCATAGGTGGTGTAAAGTAACCGAAGCTTTTATAGGTGGTGTGAAGTAACCGAAGTATTAATCAGTTACTTCAAAAGTAGCCGAAGTATTAATACTTCGGTTACTTCACACCACCTATAAAACCTTTCAAAATTGACCACTAGAGGCGCGGCAGTCAAGTCACACGCATGTTTAAAAATGCGTGTGATTTTCTATTAATAGGCGAACTAAGTGAGAGTTGGGTGCACATGTAAATAAATAACTATACTATACTTGACACTGTATCCGTATTCATGTTACATACTTTAGATTAATATCAAAAACGAATTCTAGGATATGGTCCTATCAAAAGAACATGCGCATAGATATTACATATCGAACACGATTGACACCAGCGCCTCTCGAGTGGAACTCTTTTTCACAGTGGACAATTTCAGTAACAGTTTTACTATCTTACTAGGAGTTTGGACCACGGTCTCACATACAGGTCTTGAACGACGGTTGTATGCGGAAGGCGGGTGGGCCATCTAGTATCAGGTTTTCTTTCCTCGTCGCTGCCATCGTGTGTCGTTGCGATCGGGGGGTGCATGAGACTAACCTAAACCGATTACAAAATGTTTCGTCGTCCAGGCGTATGTGCGTGTAACAGTTGAAA
Organism: Ophion costatus; assembly: GCA_951751655.1. Lineage (NCBI taxonomy): Eukaryota > Metazoa > Arthropoda > Insecta > Hymenoptera > Ichneumonidae > Ophion > Ophion costatus. Next base: position 1,383,018 of record OX632359.1, read on the forward strand.
GCCGTTACGCGCATATATAAATAAGCTGGATATGCCTAAATAACTGTTATTGACAATTAAATTCAGTCACAATCCAGAACTTTCGGGTTCCGAGTGCACAGCGCAACCATTCAGCTCAATTACCATCACAATACAAATAGCGAAATATTAATCACTTTTGTCATAGTCACTTGAGTTTTGCACGTGGTTAATAAAGGTTTGGTTATATTTTTAAGCATGTATGCATTAATTCGTTCACTTTAACATGTAAATACATACCTTTCTCGTTTACTTTCCGTGAAATGGATATTTAATACAAAAAAGAAACGAGAACCCGTATACCGAGACATTGCAGTCTAAAGTGCATGCGCTGTATGCAAGCAGAGGCAAATTATATTGCTGTCGTCTACGCACACGACACCCCCTTTCCTATGCGCACCATGCGGCCGAAAATTGAAGCAAAATGTGGACGCTAATGGAACCTTCCCCCACGCCGTCGTTTTAAGACCTGTAAGACCGTGGTTTAGACCCGTGTCTTCCAACCCCGTAGTCACTTCACCAGCGACCCCAGAACTCTTATCGATAGGATCATTCGTTCCGGAGCGACACCTGTGGTCGAATTCACCACTGCGAAGTCTCCCAGTTTCGCGGACGCTTCTTATAGAATCTTCACCCGAGAGGTCGACCGCCAGTGGTCTTTAGACTCTCCTTGGTAATGTGCCTCGAGCACGTGAGAATAGTCGGAAAGCTCACTCAACAGAGGGCGCCCGATCTTGGCTGCGGGGAATTTTCGCGCCGCCGACTGGACTAACCCCCCGGCGCTGCAGTCGCTCAGAACGAGGCGCTTTTTGCGGATCAATCCTCCAGTATGCTTCGCGAGCGTGGGGCTTGCAGCGAGACAAAAATGCGGCCGAAAAACGTGGACGGAGTGTAGGGCCGGCTAGGGATTGCTGCGTCTGAGCTTGACATTTTTGGAACCTGCGATTCACCAATGGCGCATGCTCGCGTCAAGACCAAGAGTGAGAGATGGAGAGGGAGGTTGATTGATTGATTGATTCGCTTTTTTTCGACAGTCTACTCGATGCGAGTAAATTCGAGTAAATTAAAAAAACGATACAGATAATCAAAAATGAAACTAAAGTAACGCATCAGCAGAGTGAACGAACGGGATTTGGAGAGTACTCATAAACAAATGATAAGCGTTATCAACGGTAATCTGTCCAGATGCCTCAAGAGCATGTACAGCGTAGACATAACCTCACAAATTTTGTAACCGTCTTTTCTCATAGAGCAGGTAAGTCTTTTTTAGTAAAACCGAAGCATCGTGCTCCATAGAAGTTAACATTCGATATACGCTTCTTTTGTAGTGCCATTTTCATCCTCCAAATGTCTGGAACGTTGTGCTTACTTTTCTCATGTACCTCTAATTCAGAAATGTGAACAAAACTTGAGGGCGCGGTCGCGACGCTTTTCCACCAACCCAAACGTGCCCAATCAAATCTCTTACCAAGATTGTGGTCCAACTTTCGGTATTGGTAAACCCAATGAACCCAAACGACCTCATTGCCAACATACTAGAGACAATGTTGCCTCTGCATTACTCGTTACCAAACCCATGCAGGCTCATTGCTGAAATAACGGACACTTTGCCTCTCCGTTACTCTCTGACAAGCCCAGGAACAATTAATTCTCCTCGTACACTACTATCAAGGCACCTCATCAAAGCAGCCCCGATATATGAACACCCACCGACGAAACAACTGTAGTGCCCACAATTCGCTCCCGGCTATGCAATCGTAGGCGGCGCTCCGGATCTGCGGGGGCGCTCGCGACCCGCCATAGCCGCGACGGTGGGAGCGATGGGTGGGCGACTCGAAAGCTCCATCACTCGCTCGCTACCGTCATCCCTCCACCATGACGTCACGGGACTTCGATGATCCGTGTTCGAAGTGCCCGGCAGCCGCACGGTGGGCTCGCGTACACGCCGAGCCCGGGCTTATCAATGGACGCGTACGACGCGCCCTCTCGTCGGCCGCTTCCGTCATCTTCTTCGCAACTCGCGCCATTTTCACACCTCATGACCGAATCTTCCTTTACGGCGACCCTGTGCATCGACAGAACGCCCAACGCAGACATCTTTCATTTGGCCACTCGGTTTTTTTTTCAATTCCAGAAAAGCTTGATAACTCATTGGTAAGCAAGAAAGAGAATTGCTACGACAGATGAATGGATTTATTCAGTCATTATTGCCTCTCGGGTTACATAATTCTCTCGTATACTGCTATTGAGGTAATCCTCTCGCTTCACACTAGTCATACCACTGATCGTACTTGAGACTTGTGCAATTTATATTTTCAACGCGTGCCAAAAAATCATTTGTAATTACGAAAATGTTTCATGTGTAAACTGCTCAATGAATGTTCACATTTAATTAGAAAAGTGGAAAAATAGTTATTCCAACGATTCGCGCAGTATTTCTAGGCTTGATATTTGGCAACATTGGTTCTGTCTCCGTCTCTTTTTACTCAACGGGGCGAGTTTAACCTCCGTGCTTTTCAACGCCGATCCGGGAAAAACAATGCCCGGTGCGGGAACCTCGCAACCGACGCTGGGGAATAAAATAAATAACGAATGAGCGCGAAAAACGGATAAACGTGTCTTTCCTCGTATGCCCGGTGTGGCCTAGGAGTGAACGTACGAGAGAAGAACGTATTCGAAACTTTGGAAACACCTGTTTCGCGTTCATGGGCTCTCTCTCTCTCACACACACACACACACGCACACTCTCTCGGTAAACGTGTTACGTATTCATTCACACAGTCTCTCGACGTATGACGAAACGTCGAAAGACTATAATCGATTGACAGAGAGGGTACCTCCTACGTGTATGTACCTATGCCGCGTCGTGACTGCATATAGATGTCGCTTGTTCGTGCAGCCGCAGGACAGTTTGTTTTGCAATTGCACGGTAAGTGCCTGGCCGTTTTTTTTTCTTTTTTTTTCACATACGCGTGTATTCATACCGGGTGGTCCAGTGAATTATCGGCACCTTTGATATCTCGAAATCTACAGGTGTCAGGGAAAAATGTGCCCAACGGATGAAGTTGCATTGCACCGAAGGCGTCATCGGATGATGATGACGATTTTTCTCGCAGGTCAAGTTACTGCCGAGGTACGTAGGTCACTTTTGTTCGTTCGAATGGAACGCCGTGGTTTTACGTTCACCATGTGGTAGCGGCGGTTGAGACCTACGACCCTAGGTCATTCAAGGTCATTGAAGCGGTCATCCCGTGTGACAGGTCCAAAAAATCCGACATTTTTTTATCCACAAATCGCGAAAGATCCGTTTTTCTCAAAATTGTTGTTTTTTTTCTACAAATTGGCTTTCAAGATAGCTCGAAAAATTTTATGGCGCAGTCAGCATAGCTACAGTTCTCAGCCGAACTGGAATATTTCTGATAACTGGCATGGTTTTCTTAAGCTGAAAAAGTCGACACAAAAACGGACGAAATTTGGAACTTTTAAAACCGTGCCAAAAATTCGATTCGATTAGAACGCAAATGCTCCCAGGGGGAAGAGCTTCAGAATACCCCCACCAGGCGCGCGCTCCGCGCTCGCTGACTCTTTCTGTCTCTCTCTCTCTCTCTTTCTCTTCGGCATGCGAGGTTTTGAATAAAAACGGCCGCTCGAACGAGTTGCGCATGGGCTACATGTAGCCCATGCGCAAAACGTTCTCTGTCGCATTTGTTCGACTCAATGAATAGTTATTTTTTCAATATTATTCATACATATTAGTAAGTGAATAATAGTGGATGATCACCAACGATATAAGATGTCGCAGAAGAAACGAAAAATAGACTGTTGTTTATGAAAAATAGCTTGTTGTAAACCCAAACAAAGTATGTACCGCAAAGTAGTGCTAATTCTACCGAAAAAGGAGACATTGAAAGGCTCCATTTCTCTGGGACTTCATATTCAATGGAGGAATTCGGCTCACTTGAAAATATTCCACCTCCGGTTGAATGCCCCATGGATCAAAATAAGTCAACACAACGAAAATAATTTCAATCATTTATCTGAATCTTTGGCTATTTTGTACGACAATTTTCAAATATACAGACGTTACTTGTTACAAATGGAAATAAAATGTGTATAATTGTCTCGAAAAATGCACGCGTTCGATTAACAAAAAGTTTTGATTTCGTATTGTATAGCAACGTTTCTTCGTACTTAAGGAGAATGGTTTAAAACGGAAATGTGCTTCACAATTTTTATCTCATTTTACCTCTTCTAAGCTCTCCTAGGCTGGGCGTTCTTGTGGAGAAACTCGCACGCGAAATGACTCGAGCTCGGGCTTCGAGTCGGAGTGGGGGAAGCGCTCGAGCGAGATAAAGGGGAAGCGTGCTTATTGCGGGCGTTCTTATTGGGAGGTCCGACTGTACTTAAATGGGGAGATACTTTTAGACGGGGAAAAAATTGGCGATATTCCGGATGAAAAAATAAAATATTTTTCCACTGTTCGTTTTGTTGCAAAAGCGGTGAAAAAACAAGTTTTTTTTTTTCAAAAAAACGTCCGCCATTTTGTTTTTTCGAAAAACTTCCGCCATTTTGTTTTCTCGAGAAACGTCCGCCATTTTGTTCTCTCGAAAAACGTCCGCCATTTTGTTTTCTCGTAAAACTTCCGCCATTTTGTTTTCTCGAAAAATATCCACCATTTTGTTTTCCCGAAAAACGTCCGCCTTTTTTTTTCGAGAAACATCCACCATTTTGTTTTTTTGAAAAACGTTCGCCATTTTGTTTTTTCAGTCCGCCATTTTGTTTTCTCGAAAAACGTCCACCATTTTGTTTTTTTGAACAACGTCCGCCATTTTGTTTTTTCGAAAAACGTCCGCCATTTTGTTTTCTCGAAAAACGTCCGCCATTTTGTTTTCTCGTAAAACTTCCGCCATTTTGTTTTCTCGAAAAACATCCACCATTTTGTTTTCTCGAAAAACATCCACCATTTTGTTTTCCCGACAAACGTCCGCCATTTTGGTTTCTCGAAAACCATCCACCATTTTGTTTTATTGAAAAACGTCCGCCATTTTGTTTTTTCAAAGACCGCCATTTTGTTTTCTCGAAAAACGTCCACCATTTTGTTTTTTTGAAAAATGTCCGCCATTTTGTTTTTTCAAAAAGCGTCCGCTATTTTGTAATTTTTGCTATTTTTTACTACCCTTTTCGTCCGTGAATGGTGACTTGAACAAATCAATTTTTTTTTATGTATGTCGAAAGTGTACTTATTAAGTGTAACAACTTTTATATTAATACCTATAATTTAAACGTATAAGAAAATCATGAAAATAGACGTTTTGAACGTTTAAAGTGAAAAGACCCCTTAGTAAAAAAAAAATACCATGTAACAGCCAAAAGTAACAATAATAAATACCCTACGTCTAAAAAAAGATTTAAGGAATCATAAAAATCAGCCTTCTTCCTCGCCTCGAATCTCCCCCTTAAACATTAAAAAAGTTGGGAAATTAAGGTATTATATTAACATACCCCAAGTCTAAAAAGAGATGAAAAAATCTAATCTTAAAAAAAACCATGAAAAACAGCTTTTTTCTTCGCCTTGTATCCACCCCCTTAAGGATAAAAATTGGGAATTTAAAAGACGTATCGATATGTACATAAAACTTTAATTACGTCGAATAGCTAGAATACGACAAGAAAAAATCTCGAAGATTCGCTTATTTTCGGTTGCCTAAGGGGCTCTTCCCCCTTAAGGTCGCCACTGTTTGTAAAAGCCGTTAGAAGTTACAAGACGTGGGACTGTATCGGCGATAGAAAGTCTACAGTATAGCCTTCGTACCGATGCTCGTCACTTCGAACATATCTTTTCCAAGCGAAAGTGCCTTCGATGACCTTGAATGACCTTGTGTTTGTAGGTTATTGTATTGGTCGCAACAATCGCTATTACGCGGTAGACGTGAAAACACAGCGTTCCATTTGAGAGAAGAAAGGTGACCTTCGTATCTTGGAGGCAACTCCGTGTAGGAAAAAAAAAGTCATCGCAATCCGATGAGCCTTTCGGTAGAATGCAATTTTCGTTGGTCACATTTGCCTCTGACACCCATACCTCCGGAGCTATCGAAACTAGCGGTAATTAAAGCGGTCACCCGGTATACGATAAAAACGTGCGCAACACGGAGAAAAAAGAATAACGATACGATAACTACATTCAGTTTCCTGCTTCGTTTCTTCGATCCGGTCAAACTCGTCTCACCAGTCGCACTTATCGCGTCGAAACATTCGCCTGCGCACATCGACCGTTTCGGCTCACGTGTAGCGTATTGCCCAACGCGTAGCCTTGCACTTTGCGCGCGAACGCCCGAAATCTGCCTAACTTTGACAATTTATTTTGGGAGTATGAAAGAAGGAATAGGATTTCTTTTGAGTGGGTTTATTTGACACATGTTAAAGTACGAAAAAAAATTTTATTACAATTTTCCTACAAAACGATGACGACGACGGAGCCCATCTCGAAAAACGTGTTTTTTTTACAAATAGCTTCACGGGAGGACGATGTTCTCGTAGAGTATAAGAGCTGGAAGAAATACAAAAAAAATGATAGCCTATATATTATTAGCTATGGGACTAGGTAGGGATTTTTTCATCAAATTTTGAAGAAAAAAATAGCACTACCGGAAATACCGGATAATACCGGAAAATTTAATAGTCGACATTTTTTATTACCGGAATAATATGTATACCGGTTCTAATTATTTTATAAGTAAGGTAATTTTTAATAATATTTATCTTAAAAAACAATTTTTTAAATTCGTTATAGTTGACACTTGAAAAAGTAAAAAAAATGTTCTCCAAGTTTATTATAATTATTACTTAAAAAAATCATTGTTATGTAAGAATTATTCCGGTTTTAAAACAACAACAACAATGATAATGATAGCAACGATATTTTTCAAACCGGTTTAAATGCGATAATGATGATAATAATAATAATAACAATAACAAGAGCAACGTGGTGTTCGACTGGTTGCTATTCGACGCTCCCTTCGGACCACGTGCTAACTGCTCAGCTGATGAATTGTCAGTCGGACACAGAAAAATAACCCGTAACTAACCTCCATCTCTCTCTGTCTCGAATGTCTCTCTCTTTTGCCCGCTCTCTTTCTCTCTCGGAGCGTAAGAATTCCGTTTTAAAAAAAAACCACACACGCACAAAAAGGAATTGAGAAAGTGTCGCGCTGTCAAGCATGCAAGAAGTGCGGAATTCCATATGGAGAAGAATATAAGCCGCGACGAAATAAAATAGCCCAATAATGAGATACGCAGCAGCCACACACACGTGACAATAAAATTTATATAATAATGAAATTATGTACAGATAAAATAAGTATGCAGACACGAGGAAAATATTCTATATATTAGGGTGTGTGCAAAAATGTTTTCAATTGCTTTTGCATATTTTATTTGCGATCAATTCAAATTTCATTCGATTTTTAATTTAAACTGTATTTAAATCAAATTTGAATGTCAAATTAAATTTAAATTGAATTTAAAGTTAAATTACATTTGAATTTACATTACATTGAATTTGAATTGAATTAAAATGTTACTTAAATTGAATTTCGATTGAATTCGAATTTGAATTTACTTTACATTACATCGAATTTTAATTGAATTAAAATGTTACTTGAATGGACTTTTTATCGAATTTGAATGTAATTCAAATTAAATTTTGATTGAATTTGAATGTAATTTTTTTTAAAACCATCCGAATTTGTTTTTCACACACCTTTATATATAGGGGGAGGGGGGGTAAGGGTGTGCAGAAATGTTAATTTATTTTTTACTCGCTCGGATTTAATTGTACTGCACACGACTGGCCCACGTGCGATTCTTAGATCCACAATTTCAGGTAACTCGCTGGTTTTGTTTTTTTTTGTTTTTTTTTTTGCATCTGGCGAGTGCTTTTACAATCGCGCACGCGCGTAGCGCAGAGGCGATTTTTTTTGCCTCGCGTCGTTAAATTTTATTGCGAAAATGAAAATCAGGAGGGAGAATAATCGGAACGACACGAGCGAATGGAACGAGGGCGCCGAAACACAGGTGTGCGCGTCGGGGACGATTGAGAGCGAGCGGCAGGAACGTAAGGAGGCAGAAAATGCAGGGAATTGAGTTTTACGTGGCCGATGTTTTGCATCGTCTTGCAGAGAAAAATAACGTACGTAGATTTGTGTACAGGGTGGCCCAAAAAGTGACGTTCGGAAGGAAAATGTAGATCCCATGTAGGCTCGACGATTTTTTTAATTCTTCGACAAAAAAAAATTGCATTTTTTCGGTTACCTCGAGATTTTCCTTCACTCGTGTTGTCGTTGTGGAGTGCAACGTTTAGGAATGAATAAATAACCGACTGAACGCTAACGACGATGCTGTGGATTTTAATCGAACGTTGAGTTGAAAGTCTCAAGAATAAGTTTGAATGGATCGGTCACTAAAGTTCAGATGATGACAAAAAAAAAGGGGTGTCGTTCCGAAAAGCCCCATACCTTTGATTAATTTGGAATTTCGTGTACCCGTGTATTTTGACTCGCTGATTACGAATATCATAGTGAAAATAGCCGCATATTTGATTTTCAAGGTCAACACTCACGAAAACTGATTTTGTAACAGTTTTTCTGTTTTATTTTAGTAAATATTCATTTTAGAGAAAAATGTTTCCCACAAAAGTTATAGCCTATCAAAATATTGATCTTTAATGTTCTATACAGTTTTTGCCTAAAACCATTCAATTTCGAGAAAAATTGCCTAATGGTCCAATAAGTGAAAATTGCTTACAATTAGCTCCATTAGTTTCGATATTAGCTACTTACGCACTTTACCGCGGGAAGGTTTTTAAAGTGCGTGCTTTTTTTTTGCTTTTTTGTTTTTTTTCTTTTAGTTTCTTTTTGGATTATATACTATTTTTGCATTTTTTGTGGTTCAGTCAATTTTAAAGTGCAGGTTATTTTTGCTATTCTGTTTGCTATTTTAAAAAAAGAATTTCTTTTATCTTAGTTTCTTTTGTATTGTATAATATTTTAGCATTTTTTGTTTGGGTTCGTTTGGGTTTGGTTTTTTTATAGCATGTTTTTTTTTGCTATTCTGTTTGCTATTTTTTATTTATTTTTTTTTCTTTTATCTTAGTTTCTTTTTGTATTATATACTATTTTTGTATTTTTTGTTTGGGTTTTTTTTGGATTTGGTTTTTTTGTTGGACTTTTTATTTAATATTGTTTTTTTTTTTACATTGGGTTATTTGGGTTGTTTTGTTAAGATTTGTGTTTGGATTTTTTATTGGTTTTGTTTCAGTTTGAATTTGACTTTTTTTGGGTTGCATATGAGAATTGCAAATTTGTCAGAGGTATGGGCTTTGCGAAAGTTTGTCCAAAAAAAAGACTTGTACTAAATAATAAATACTTGTACTTGTATAAATGAGTTCCAATTGATTTGAAAAAAAACTTTTAAGGTAGTTCTTACGCGGAGGACCGTAATTTTTCGATGCATGAGGAGAGCCTTTCTAAATCATTGATAACTTCCAGTGGCACTAAAAAAAAATAAGTCACTATCAATTATTACAGTCAACGATAAACTGGAATAAAACATTTTGCGCGCATTTTGAATCTTGCGGTTGAATATTAGTTGAATTTGAAGTTAATTTAAATTGAATTTGAACTGAATTTAAAATGAATTGTAATTGAATTTAAATTTAATGCAAATTCAATTAAAATACATTTTAAATTGATTGAATTTGCATTAAATTTAAATTCAATTTGAATTCAATTTAAATCGAATTTGAATGAAATTCAATTCGAATTCAATTTAAATCGAATTTGAATTAAATTTAAATTGAATTTCAATAGAATTCAATTTAAATCGAATTTGAATTAAATTTAAATTGAATTTCAATAGAATTTGTATTAAATTTGAATTAAATATCAATTGAATATGAATTCAATGTAAACTGAATTTGAATTGAATTTAAAGTGAAAGTGGGCAAAATTTTGAAGTCCGAATTTTTGGTTATCCGAACGCTTTGGCGCCTTATGCGAACGTTAGCGGCCAAGAAACGCGCAATTACTTTGAGACAGCATAAAATTGATCATTATTCTAAGCCGCAATAGAGTTTTTTTTATCTTTACGGGTTTTACTCTACGTAAGAAAAATACTAAAAATGTATAAATAAGGTACCCTTCGCGATAGACAATCGAATAATGTTGGTTTTTAATTTATGAAAGCACAAAATAGATTTTATAATTCATTTTTAAAAAAAACTTTTCCTATCTGTTGAACGAACGGGCGAAACGTTAGCCGCCATAATGGATTCCGACGTGACGTCACAGTTTTAACCAAGTCTTCCTCATATTTATATCAATTGGCATTTTAATCCACAACTTTCCCGGCCTTTTTACACAAGCATTCTTACATTTAGGCACAACACACCAATGATAGGTATCGTAACTTACTTTTAACCAAAAAAATGTACGCATTCGCAATTGGCGCAGCGTCCGTGTTTACTATGCAAGTGACGTCACGAACCGAAGCAGCATGGCGGCTAGCGTTTTCGCGCGAAAATTCGAAATGTAAAATTCAAATGCATTTTTCTGGCACCTGTCGATTTCGTAAAATATAAATGAAAAATTCCAGTAGTTTATTACCACCGAAGCATCAAATTGAGACACCTTTCGAAAAAAAGTGTAATACCCTATTGCGATTTAACTGCATGAGTAGTGGTCGTATAAAAATTGAAACTTTATTCATTGTCAATTGCTATCGAATAAAGGCTTTACGATCGTTGGATCGATGAAGAGAATCATCGATACTATTATATGAGTCGATTTTCCCGAAAATCCGAGACATATTTTCGATTATCCGAATTTTTTATTATCCGAACGATGTAGGTCGGATTATCGAGGTTCCACTGTACGGTGCTGCCGCGGCTCGCCCGGCGATTGTTGGAAGCCGCAGCTCATTCAATTTTAGGAATGTTTCGATAACATTTTCAGGGAATATGGCTAAAGAGTCATACTATCGAATAAAAATATTTGTGGAAAGTGCCATTTTTTTACCCACCTAGGTAGATGTAACCCGTTAACATCGTTTCGTTCTATCCCCCCCCCCTTCTCCCCCTTCTGGTCACTCACGTCACGTATGCCCACGTCATTAACTAAGCTTTTGCCTCGCATCTTATATCACTGTCGTACTCCCATCTATGCATGTACACATAAATGTCCCACACACACACACACACACACACGCACACACAAATGCACGCATACACCTCAGTAATCCTTTCGCAATTGGGCTTCGTCGAGCCGAACGGCATCTCGCTCTTGACGACCACAACTACGACGACTTCGTCTCGGACTCCTTCGCGGGCGCACTACCGAGCCACTGCTCGTTCCTCCGCGCTCGACACAACAGAATAACGTAAAAAAAAAACATACACTTGACTTACCGCGGTAAATAAAGCGCTGCGCGTTTCGCGACCTTTCTTTTCATTCTTTTTTCGCGTGTCTATCCGTCGGACGATCGTCGTCGTCGAATTTCTGCTCGCAGTGGGAAAAAAACTTGCCGATTTAACGGTTTTTTTCAAATCATCCTGTGTCGTTCTCGCGTTTTTTTTATCTCCGCGTGTGCCATCGTGTCCGAATTGATCGGAGAATTAATTGATTAAATATCGGATCGATCCAAGGGTCACGGTAGGAAAAAATTGTAAAAAAAAAAGTTCGGCAACTTGTGCGGAAAAAAAACTAAAAATCGCCGAAAAAAAAATCCGTCGGTTGTGAGGGCAAGAAGAGAAAACAAAAAAGTGCTGGGCCAGTTGTGAGGAGAAAAAAAGGAAAACGAATTTAAAAAATGACAAAACAAACAAAAACAAACAGATTTCTCGTACATTTCGAATGAATGACGACAGAGAGGAAATTCGGGCGCGTCCTTTCGCCGACGATTCACACTCGACCGCACGCGTCGCCGACTCGACGAAAGCGACTACAAGACTAACGCGCGAATAAATATTTTCCCGCGCCTCGTTTCGCGTGCTGTTCGTGCCCCGTACCCGATAATAGCAGCCGAGAAGAATCGCGAACACGCGTCGACTGACGACATTTTTTTCTCTCGTTCTCGCTAAAAGTCGTTTGGAAGGAAAAAGGAAAAGTCGCGCGATGAGGCTCGGTCACACGTTGGAAGATTCGAAAGTGAAATTTCCAGAGATAAACGACCGCATGATCGAGCAACTGCGAGTATGGTCCGAGGAGCGCGAACTGCCAACCATTCCCGACGAACAACTCGCAATTTTCGCTCACAGTTGTTACTACGATGTCGAGATTACGAAACGATGCATGTCGGCGTATTACAGACTCCGGACTAACGTACCGGAATTTTTCGGCAATCGCGATCCCAGCGCGGAGTATCTTCAACGATCGCTGAAAGCCCTGTACGTAATTATTACCGTTATTTGTAGCGCGTTTGTGTGATACGCCGAAATTTATTAGTATGACTTTTTGTAGCGGAATAGTAGGTATGTCGGAATGAAACGAACAATAAGGGCGGGGGGGATTACTTCAGGCGAGGAAAAAATTGCTATTTTTCATTATTCGTTTTTTAAAGCAACGATTTCTTCACCATTTTGAAGGCTTAGGGTAGGCTTTATTACTAACTTTACTCTACTAACTAACTAACTATTTTCGGTTACTATGTTCGACTACTGATTACTAAGTAACTACTGTCGGCTGATATGCTGTGTACATGGTCCGCGTATGTGTGTGCGCAGTGTGTGCGCAGTGTGTGCACAGTGTGTATGTGTGTGTGTGCGCGCGCGCAGGCGCGCGCGCGTGTGTGTGTGCAGTGTGTGTGTGTGTGTGTGTGTGTGTGTGTGTGTGTGTGTGTGTGTGTGTGTGTGTGTGTGTTCAGTGTGTGTGTGTGTGTGTGTGTGTGTGTGTGTGTGTGTTCAGTGTGTGTGTGTGTGTGTGTGTGTGTGTGTGTGTGTGTGTGTGTGTTCAGTGTGTGTGTGTGTGTGTGTGTGTGTGTGTGTGTGTGTGCGCGCGCGTGTTCAGGGTGTGTGTGTGTGTGTGTGTGTGTGTGTGTGTGTGTGTGTGTGTGTGTGTGTGTGTGTTCAGTGTGTGTGTGTTCAGTGTGTGTGTGTGTGTGTGGCTGTGTGTGTTCAGTGTGTGTGTGCGCAGTGTGTTTGTGTGTGTTTGTGTGTGTGTGCGTGTTCAGTGTGTGCGTGTGTGTGTTCAGTGTGTGCAGTGTGTGCTGAGTGTGTGTGTGTGTGTGTGTGTGTGTGTGTGTGTGTGTGTGCGCGCACGCGTGTGTGTGCAGGGTGTGAGTGTGTGCAGTGTGTGCGCGCGCGGGCTGTGTGTGTGTGGGTTTGTGTCAGTACCTAATTTTGGGAAGCTTTCCAAAAATCATACCGTGATAACTCGAAATCCTTAGACTTTGGACTAAGGTAACCTTGATTAGATATGTTACTAAAGAGGTGACCGATCGCCCCCTTAAGGCTTTGCATCGACCTTCCTAACAGCATGTATATATATAAACACTTTACCGTCACACATTTTTGTACCGAACAAAACCAAACAACATTTTCGTGTGCAAAAATCGAATTTGTATTTTAACATGTCTATACGTTTGCGTTCGGCAGATTTTTTTCAATTGTAGTATTTGTTTTTTCCGAAATGTGGAAAAAGATGGGGAAAAATGAATATGGGGAATAATTGAAAAAAAATGTCAGTCTTTATTCTTCATTTTATCGATCCTCTTTGTTTTTATCGACCTCGTTATCGCTGCGTATGATGTGAGCGATGTGGCGAAAAAAAGAATCAGTAGAGGAAATCGAAGCGTTGACACGGCGAACTTTGCGAGCGGGAGAGAAATTTGAATTTCAATCGATTGCTACGACAATTTGAATGCATACGGTCGGTCGTCGAGTTGCCACAGCGGATTCTTCACCGCGAGTAATCGTGGAAAAAGAAAAAGAAACTCGTAACTACGTCCTCGGTTACAAAAGAATATTTATTAGCATTTTTCCGTATTTAATATTTATATTTTGTTATTATTATTATTATTTGATTTATTTAATTTATGATTATTTATATTTAGATTAATTTTTACTATTTATTTATATTTGTATTTATCATTATTATATATTCGGACAATGTCGTCAAACGCCGCTTCACATTTGCTCAGTTTCCATTCGCCATCACCCAGCCAAGTATTCCGCATTCGAGACCTCGTGCCCTCTCTAGCTTCGATTATTTTCTTTCGTTTTTTTTTTCGGATAAATTTGAATTGCAATCGTTGCTGCTTTATACGACATTTTACTTCTGGCTTTCGGTCATCGTGTAGCCGCTTCACGAATATTTACGGAATTCAAACACGATACCTCTCGTGGCACTCAGTTGGGAGAATTATTCGCGGGAAATTAAAAAACCGGGTGATATTAACGAGCGACTCGTGTCGCCCTGTACATACACACGCGCAAAGCGGACGGACGGTTCTCTATTGGATCATATATATATATATATATATATATATATATATATATATATATATATATATATATATATATATATATATATATATATGTAATTCGAAACCAAATTCATTCAAGAGTCGCGTCACCTTCATCCCAAATGAGTCGAATAAATTTCGGTTTTCCGCGTCATATAAATAACGTCACATTTTTATTATTATTTTTCTTTCATTATCGCAGACGAGGGGAAAAAATGAAGAAAAAAAGAAATAAGCACGAAGAATCCGCAGTACAAAAAAGTTGCTCAGTCGACGGACATTTGTACCAGAGATATTATTATTTTTCGTGCGAATTATTTAAAATCGATAATTACTTAATTTAGCGAATTATCGATTTTTACTTTCGATAACAGTTTTCGGATAAAATTGTATTATTAATAAAAAATGGATAATATTTGTGGGAAATTCGAGGAAAAAAATGAGAAAAATTCTCGTATTGTACAAAATGGAGAAAATTTCGAATAAAATTGTATTATTAGCAAAAAAATCGACAATATTTGAGCGAAGTTCGAAGAAAAAATGAGAATAATTCACGCAATGTAGAAAATCCCGAAATTTTCCGAATAACATTTTTTCAATCAAAAAAATCGATAATATTTGTGCCAAATTCGCGTAAGAAAGAAGAAAAATTCTCGTACTGCGGAAAATCAAGAAAAAAATCGAATAAAATGTTATTATTAACAACAAATCGACAATGTCGTTGCGAAACTCGAGTAAAAAAGAAGAAAAATTCTCGTACTGCAAATAATCGAGAAAATTTCAAATTAACTTTTACAATTCCAAAAAAAACTAGATATTTATGCGAAATTCGTGGGAGAAAGAAAAATTATTCTCGTATTGCAGAAAATCGGAGGTTTTAGTTATTCCAACGTGGCCGCACGCCCCGTCGAGAATCCCGTAAAATTTACAGCGCGCGATGAAAAAAATGCATTTTTTTTAAGTCGAGCCCAAGGGCGGAGGAGGAGCTTTCATTGAAATTGGTAATCGGGCGAAGTGAAACGGAAAAACGATTTCTCGACGACACACTTGCGAATTACACGGGCTATGTGTCTATGTGTGCGAAATCGTTGAGAGTCGTCTCGGCCCCATCGCGATGAGTTTCCGTATCGCGTTCTCTGCAAACGAAACGTTCGTTTCGAGTCCTCGGCAATTTGTGAGCCTGCCAATAAAATGTTGCACTTAATAGAGAACCCCCGGCGGGAATATACACGATCGATATCCGTTTTTTCTTCTTTTTTTTCGTTTTATCCTTTTCTATATTTCGCTGTCAGGTCCGAGGCTATATATATACATATATATATATATATATAAATAAGAAAAAAACGAGTTCAAAAGTTTAGTTATATATTAATTATATTAATTAATTATAACTAAACTTATATTAATTAATGTTTTTTGCGCACGCACACACACACACACACACACACACACACACACACACACACACACACACACACACACACACACACACACACACACACACACACACACACACACACACACACACACACACACACACACACACACACACACACACACACACAAACGCGCGCGCGCGCGCGCGAAAACACACACGAACACACACACACACGAACACACACACACACACACACACACACACACACACACACACACACACACACACACACACACACACACACACACACACACACACACACACACACACACACACACACAAACGCACGCGCGCGCGAAAACACACACGAACACACACACACACATACACACGAACACACACACACACGAACGCACACACACACACGAACACACACACACACACACACACACACACACACACACACACACACACACACACACACACACACACACACACACACACAACTTACGCCCGAATTGTCCGGTTGCAGGGAATTCGTGACCCTTCCGGTGCCGGACGACGAGGGAAACATTATAGTGTTCCATCGTTTGGCGGACACGCGACCGAGCTCGTACATGTTCAACGACGGTATTAAATTGTTGGCGATGACGGTGGACGCGAGTCTCTACGGCACGGGCTGCGTGCCCGGCTATATTTTTCTCTTCGACATGGCGGGCGTGAAACTCGGCCACCTGACCAGACTCTCGATCGGCAGCATACGAAGATTCTTCGAGTACCTTCAGGACGCACTCTCGGTCAGGCTCAAGGCCATACACGTCCTCAACGTCGTCTGGTTCATGGACAAAATTTTGGCCCTCGTGAGGCCGTTCATGAAACGCGAACTATTCGAAATGGTCGGCCGAATATTTATTCACAAAAAAATGTTCGCTTTCGCACTGAATCTTGGCAAATGCCATACATTTTTTTCTCAACTATCCTTTCAGCTGCATCTTTATACCGCCGATGTTTCGGATGTTCACGAGCACATACCCCGTAAATGCCTTCCGAGAGACTTCGGGGGTGAACTTGCCAGCGTTGCGAGCCTTCACGGTAATTAAAAAAAATTAAATGAAAGAATGTGAAAAACGAGTGTAGGTTTTTGCCAACTAATCCCTGAGGCTCGCGATAAGTTGCCACGCGTTTTTTTGGAAGTTTCCTTCGTCTTTTTTTTTAAAGAATGTATTTGGTAAGGCGAGGATAAAGAGAAATTGATAATTTTTTTAAAAAAATAAAAACGCATAAAAAATTGTTTTACAATGTTTCGGAATATTTTTCATGATGGTGCACTAGAAGCTATCAATGAGCATGCTACTTGCTTGGCCCAAGCAAACCCAAACACGTCGCTTGCCTATGTTCCATTTTTTAAATTCAAATGTATTTTTACACCCGCCCACACAAAGTGAAGCCCAAAGGAAAAATGCTTCGTATCAATACCTATCCGAATCACCGCCATGTATCTACGATCTTCTTCACTTTACGAGAAAAATTATCGTAAAGAAGGAAAAAATATATATAGTTAACCAACAAAGTGTCAACTTTGTAAATTACACAAAAAAAACGTATATTTTTTCTGTAATTAACAAAATTGTTAACGTTAATGAGAGAAAAAAAGTCCAAACTATGATAAACAAAAGCTTGTGAATCGTCTGATTGCTTTACATTAATTCCAGAGGCGCACTGTGCCAAGTTAGACGAATTGAGGGATTACTTTCTCGAGGAGGAAAGACTGTATCGTGGCTGGTCGAAAAAAAATGACGAGAGAAGATCATCGAAATCGTCGAGAGGCGAATCGCCGGTTGAGGAAACGAAGAAGGAGAAAGTGGCAAACGGAACAACCGACACCGATACTTGGGAGGATTGCATCGAATAATTAGATCTTTCGATCCACGAGCTCTCGCGTCACGTCGCTCTCGTACTCTTTAACTAGGCTTACTTGTATACTCTACATAGGGAACAAAAACAATATTTTTGCGGTCTGTAGGCGGGTAAATAAAGACTTAAGTTTTTCAATCAATCGTAACGGTTTTTTAATTTAATTATACTTAATCGAACTCACTATCGACTATGGGAGATCGAAATGATTCACTGCATGTCTTTTCTTTATCCGTTACATTTATTAACGATTTATGAACAATCTGTTCAAATTTCATCATGTTTAGGGCGTCCCGAAAGTCACCATATACAGGCTAGATTGTTCGTCCAATTCTGAAGAGAAAAGTCCTTATCCATTTCTCTCTAGGACGCACCGTTGTCTAGATATCAATCAATGCGTGGCAGCCAATCCGGTGCGAGGACTGGCGCCCCTCCCTACGCCCGGGTCAGCGCGCTGCGCGACCGAGCGCTCCCGCATTGGACGCTCTCCGCCCCCCACGCGCTTCCCTCGCTTTGCCGCGGTGCACCGGTTGGCTATCGTTTACTTAGTAATATCCGAGCAACGTCGTGTCGAAGAAAAAAACCGATAAGGACTTTTCTTTTCGAAATTTTGCGCTTTATCTATCCTGTGAAAGTCTGACATGACTTTTGGACACTGTGAATTTTTTTAATACTAACGTTACAGCCCCAAAGATGCAGCAAAATCTACCGTGGTCGATTCTGATTTGACGAGTATGTTGGTGAAAATTATCCAGCGTACGAAAATTCACCAGCGTCGATCCTCACGCGGATGTACGTTCGCGTGGAAAAATAAATTTTTAAAACCATCAGTGCACCTAATTTGCATTACGTGCATTCGTGAGTCAGGTCGATTACTACTCAAAGGCCTCGGAATGATTTGCACGGACCGCTTAAATCTTTATTATCTTTATTGTTTTTTGTCTTTGTTTTTAATCTCGAATAGATTGTTGTTTTATCTCGAATAGATTGTTGTTTCGTCTCGAATAGATTGTTTTTTATCTCGAATAGATTGTTTTTTTATCTCGAATAGATTGTTTTTTATCTCGAATAGATTGTTTTTTATCTCGAATAGATTGTTTTCTATCTCCCATAGATTGTTTTTTTTATCTCGAATAGATTTTTTTCATCTCGAATGGGTTGTTTTTCTATCTCGAATAGATTGTTTTTTATCTCGGATAGATTGTTTTTTATCTCGAATAGATTGTTTTTCATCTCGAATAGATTGTTTTTTATCTTGAATAGATTGTTTATTTTATCTCGAAAAGATTTTTTGTTTCTCTCAAAGATTTCCACCTTTGTAGAATTCTATTTCGAAAAGATCTTTTACCTATCGTATCATCAAATTTTTATCTCGAACAGATCACGCAGTATTTTTCATCGCTGAAATTTTCTTACGATTAGTGCAATTTAATGATGTCGAAAGTGCGAGAAAAGTATTTCTTTGCAGCACTGCAATTTTGCTGACAGCATTATTCTCTTGCACAATATTCGCGTGACCGAATTTCTTTCGCGCACGAAAAATTCGTGACACAAAATCGAATGTCTTGTACAATCGCGAGCAGCGCCACTTGTATTTTCTTATCGTAATTTTTCCGATGCAAACGTTTCTATACGCGTCTATACCGCGAGCTTTGCCAACGGAACGCGAGAGACTATCGCGAACCGCCGGAGTGGGAGCGGCTGCGAGCTAGTTCCATCAGCCGCCGCGTGGCCGCGCTCTCCCGAGCTGCCTTGGGGCCTGCGCAAGCCCCTTGCTCTGACGAGCCCGACAGAGCCGCAATCGCCTCGCAGACGTTATCAACAACGTCGCGAGTTTGCAACGAGTCTGTTTTTCGCACAAACGAAAAATTCCCAAGCGAACGAGACGTCGCGAATTTTTATTTCCGCGAACGCACAATCTCCCTAGGGTAGAAATATCGTTTCTCTTTGCGTTGTTTTGATTTTTCGCGAGATAATGAACGTGCTGACCGCGTTGGTCGTCGTCGGCGGTGCTTTGGTCTGCCACGTCCTCGCCGAGGACTGCAAAGGATGCGTTCCCCTCGACTCCGTGTCCTTCGACAAGGTGAGGACCCTTTCGTACACGATGTCTCGTTGTTCGTCGCTCTTCGACCCTATCCAGTCGTCCCTTTTTCTTCGGGCATCTTGGGAACCGGTGACGATTTGCAAAAGTGACACTATTTTTGGGATCGAGTGTACCCGACAAAGCGCTCTCGGGTTTCGACGACGAGCGTTGCCATCGTTACGAACCTCAGGGATACAATATTCGTTTTTTCGGCTACTTCCGACGAGTCGAATTTTTGAAATTTTTCTCGTTTGTCGCAATAGTCCAGCGGCGAAATTGTATGAATTACTCGCGTGATTTTGGCCGTTCATTTTGGGGGAGGTTGGGTTCGGGTTCGTTTATTATCATTTTATAGAGCTCAATTTTTTAATTCATCGGTTCCATCTTTGTCCGCCTATTGATGAGATTTGGGGCGACATGTTGAAGTCTGCCAAATTTTCTAATGCGGAAAATTCAATTTCCAAATATGAAAAAGTCAATTTGCAAGTTTTTTTAATGTCGTGGGAAAAGTCAATTTTCAAATTTTTGAAATGTAAAGTCAATTTTCGAATTTTCGAAATGCGGAAAAATTAATTTTCAAATATTCCAAATTTGGAAAGTTCCATTTCCAAATTTTCCAAATGTGGAAAAGTCAAATCTCAAATTTTGTAAATTTGAAAAAGTCAGTTTCCAAATTTGAAAAAGTCCATTTCCAAATGTTCCAAATGTGAAAAAGTCCATTTCCCAATTTCATCAAATGTCGAAAAGTCCATTTCCAAATTTCTCCAAATGTCAAAAAGGCATTTTTCAAATGCAAAAGTCAATTTCAAAAATTTCGAAATGCCGCGAAAAAGATTATTTCCAAGTTTTCTAGATGTGGAAAAACCAATTTCCAAATTTTCCAAATGTGAAAAAGTCAATTTCCAAATTTCCAAATGTAAGAGTTATTTTCAAAATGACCTGGAAAAGTAAATCTTCAAATCTTCAAAATGTGCAGAAGTCAATTCCAAAACCTTCAAAACGTGAAAAAGTCAATTCCCAAATAGCGCGACATTCGGAAAGATATTTTTTTCAATTTTCCAAATTTAGAAATACGAATTTACAATTATCGTGACATTTGAAAAACTCATTTTCCAAATGCGGAAGCACTATGATTCGTTGGACTTTCGTTTCGACTGTACGACGCTCGTACCGGGCGGCTGCCCGTCGATATCCGGAAGGTTTCTATGGCAACCGGGCAGCGGCCATCTTGCGTCGCGCAGCGCGGGAATTTCAAAAAGACTTCACATTTATTTTATGTTCGATTGTATTTAAAATGGTCCGCTACAATGCCGATTGATGTTTGTCCATTTTCTCGTTTTTCATTGTCAATAATAATTTTCCAAAAACATTTTGAATAAGAGTTCTTTGGTTCTGAGGTAGAAGCAAACCCTGGACGTTCACCTCAGACTCAATTGCCAAGGTCATATCGAGTATTATATTGTTTTTATAATTTACATCCACATTAATAATTATATGCTAATACAATATAACATTATTTGTTCTACTTCACATGCACATTTCACATTGAATCTTCTCATTCCTTTTTCCCCTCACCTCCAGGTAACATCGAAGTTCAAAGCGGCAGTCGTGAAATTCGACGTGGCGTTTCCTTACGGCGATAAACACGAGGAATTCGGCAAAGTAGCGGCCGACACGAAGGACACGATCGACCTGCTGGTCGCCGAAGTTGGCGTCAAGGATTTCGGAAACAAGGACAATTCCGACCTCGCGCAGCGTTACGATGTGAAGAAAGAGGATTTTCCTGTGATTCTGCTCTTCGTCCAGGGACAGAGCGAACCGCTAAAATTCGTCGCGTCCAAAGACGAGGACTTCACTGCCGACAACATCAAGCGATTCGTCAGAGCGAAGTCGGGCATATATCTTGGATTGCCCGGTTGCGTCCAGCAACTCGACAGGATCGCCGAAGAGTTCAAGACGAGCGGCGAGAAGGATCGACAGGTGAGAAGAGAAAAAAAAAACTCCACCCAAACGAAGCCACATTTTCGTTCTCTTTCGTCCGACAGGATTTGCTGAACAAAGCGAAGGTGTTCGAGGAGACGTTGCCCGAGGAGCATCGGGCCGCGGCCAAGGTCTACGTCAAGACGATGGAGAGGATAATGGAGCGAGGCGACGTCTTCGTCCAGACCGAGAGGACGCGAATCGACGGTTTGCTCAAAGGCAAACTCTCCAAGGACAAGAAGCGCACGATGGAGGAGAGGCGCAACATTTTGCAGTCCTTCACCCACCGGGACGAGCTTTAAGCGCGTACAAATAAGAGTCCCGATCGAGAGGAACACGCGTCATAATCACTCGCACGGGATAGTTAAGAGAAGACGAAGCAGAAGAAGAAAACGCGTCTGCAAGTTGCAAATTGTGCAATGCGGTCACACGAGTAGTGGCACAACGGTTTTTGCATTCAAAGCGGACATTCCGATCCTTAAGGAAATTCTTGTATTAAGTCTGTTGAATAATATATACATATTTGAAAAAAAAGGACGGAACATACGTTCGTCGCCTAGCTGAATTTTTCAAAACTAAGGACAAGGAAGCGTTACGCAACGTTTCTACAAGTTCCACTTCGTTTCTGGAACGAGCGTGGAATAATTTTTCGCCTGTTCTTTTGAGTTTAACGTTTCAGTGCTTTTGCGAGGCGTACGGGGTCGCCTTTTTCCACACGGCTGACAACGGGAATGGACTACGGATAATAGTCCAAGAGCAAGGTACTTTTTTTTCCTCAATATTCTACAGAATTGAATTGCTCGTTGGAAAATGTTCGGCCCTGAATATAAATTCAAGTTGCCCGGACAGGGGGGCGGGGAAGCTTCAGCCGCCATCTTGGAAAACACGTTCTATCAAATATCTCGTAAACCCTGCATCGTACGACACATATAGTCGGGATCGTTTTTGTAGATAATGAAATTCTCTACAACTTTTATTCGAAACTTTTTTTCTGTATAGTGCATAGGTTTTTATTTATTTTTATTAGGTTTTCATTTATTTACCACAAAAAAAACATTTTAATAATTGTGTGTACTTCCCTAGCAAAACTCATGTAAACGACGAATTCTTTGCTCGCAGGTGCTGATCCACGAAAGTTTTGCGTTCTTGCGCAGAGCGCCAAAAAACGCCCTCAGTATAGTTACGACTGAGCCACTTTGTATTTTTTTTTCTTTTCTTTTCTGTACGCGTCACCCATGTAGAATAAATCCTCCAAAGCTCATTTCATTCCTTTTCTATTTATCCCAAAAGAAATTCGCAATCTTATTTTCCAGCGAGCCACATAGATGTCAGGCCTTAAGGGGTTATGCCTAGTCGTAAAATTCGGAAAATCACTTCTTTCAAAACCAACATATTTTGAGAGTACATAATCTTATGAATGATCGCTGAAAAATTCAAGATGGGATCGAAATCGACAAAATTATAGGCTGTTATGTCGTCGCCATTTTTTTTTCTCGAAAGTACGTTTCCAAAGTCAGCGAGGAAAATATCTCAAGAGCTAATCTCAAAATATCTAGATGTAAAAATATAGTATTTGATCGAAGGATTTTTCTCCCATATATACTTTCGATGTGACGAACGAACAATGTCCATTTTTCGCTAAAATTAAGATTTCCACTTTAAGGACGCGTCATTTTTGCTTTCTTTGATATTTCGGAATTTTTTTCGATTGATCATAGGTTAAACCATAGGATCATTTTTGTAGAATTTTATCACGATTTTTTAATTAAAAATCCCATGAATCATCTGTTTTTGGTTGTTCCAACTGGGCAAAAAATTTGGTGATGTTCATGTTTTTTTTTTAATGAATGATTTCTCCACTATTTTTTGCACTTAGGATATGTTTTGCTACTACTTTTGGCTGTTACGTGGTATAGGGTTTCTCAAAGTGACCTGACATTTTTATTTATTAATAAAGCGTATTATTTATTTCAGAAGTACGAATATTTTTATCTTAATATAAGGTACAAACATGGAGGTTATGTGTGGAACACAAGAACCGATAAATGGCTGCCTCGTCCCTGTTTGCAAAGGTTTACTCTTCTGACGAAATTTTCAATAACATTTTGGCATAATTGCGAACTAATTTCATTAACGGTGCGTCCAATTGCTTCCTTGAGCTCCGGAATAGCCTGTGGATTATTGGCATACACTTTCCCTTTCAGAAAACTCCAAAGAAAGAAGCCCAATGGCGTCAAATCGCACGATCTTGGCGGCGAACTTCGTCGGCAATAACAGCATTGTTTGGCCCCCAGTGTGACAGGTTGCGCCATCCCTCATACCTTTCGCTATTTTTGCAGTGAATTTTCACAATTTCTATGCTTTGCTCGATCGCGTAATTTTTCGCGACTAAACCTTCCTGATGCCAGTTGTCAAAGTTTAGTACTCTATGTTCGTCGGGGATAAAAATGGGGTGCAATTTAAAATGTCAGGTCATTTTGAGACACCCTTTATTTTAAACAAATCATTAATCTTCAAAAATGGCGATGGTATGGCACGGTCTTCTAAACTGCGTTTTGTAAATTGGCGTCACGTATGCTAAACACCTGATCGACCGATTCTGACGAAAATTCGTATAAATCTTTCTGGCCTTTCTTGAAACGTAAACCTGAATGTTTTTCCTGCCTAAATTCAATCTTTTCGTTTCAACGCGCATTACGTCAATTTTCACAATTTCCCACTTTTTCTTGGTTTCTATTCTGCGTATGAGCGTTAACGAACGACAAATGTTCATTGGCTTTTTTTCCGTAATAATCCCGCCGACGCTGCGTGTCACGCCGTCTGACGACATTCACCGCAACCCTTTCATAATATCGTCCCATCCCTCCGCCATTATCAAAGATCACTATAAAAAAAGACACGTTACAGTCAAAAGTATCAACAAAACATCCCCCAAGTCTGAAAATTCCCAAAGAAATCTTTCCCCCTAAAAAAAGATTCCAAAAATCATGTTTTCCTCGCCCAAAGGTCTCTGGCGTTCTCTGCCTTACCGTCTACCTCTCCATGCGGCCCGACAGATGGCGCTACCGTCCGCTCTCGGCCCGGCAGAGCGCGAGTTCCCCCTCCGTTTTCGCGAGAGTGCTCTCGGGGCCGGCCACGCGAGCGCTCGAAGCAACGGTATATATCGAAGCCGAGCGGGTTGGCTAGTCCGTTCGGATCGTTGCTCGTGTATGTGCGTGTTCGTCAGTGGGGCAGTGTTCTCTCGCTTAGCAGGAGCCGTATAGTGAACAACATCAGTGCTGTCTCTCGGGCGACGCCATTGTGTATCGCCCGTTTCGTCTCGTCACTTTGTCCACCGTTTCGATCGGATCCGTTGCTCGCAAGCCTCCCGCAGTTTTTTTTCCGTCCGCTATTTCGCGAGATTCGTTCCTCGGGCGTCGTTGCGCGTTTATCGCACCTGGTGGCGCGGGTGATCGTGCGTGATCGCGGAAGTGTTAGTCCACCCCCCACACCCCTAAAGTGAAGAAACTCAACGTTGTTCGGAGTCGAGGAAGATCCTGGGTAGCTTCGGAATCGCGCTCAAGGAGGCCAATGGCTGCTTGCACCATGACGCGACCGTCACGGGAAATTTCGCTCGAATGATCGGTCGTTCTACCACGCTAAGAACCACCGCCCGCCCCCCCAGAGTAATGAGGAGACCCGGACAGGAGGATCGCCGAGCACGAGGCGGCCCGACCCACGCAACCCGAGGAAAATAAACTCGCCGAGTACGGAGGCGAGGTCGTCGTCGGGTGGCTCCAAGCACCTTCGTCGTCGGAAGCTCCGAGCCGCAAACCAAGCCGTATCACAACTGACGAGAGAGAGAGAGAGAGAGAGAGAGGAGAGAACGCGTATGCGGCGAACTGGCGGAGTAGACGCCACACGAAACGAAAGCCTCACACACGTACGTACGTGCGCGCATAGGACTCGGGCTTACGTCGGGTAGGCCGCGGACTCTCGCGTCGCCGGGTGCAAGGTACACAGGTGCAAGGTGCGCGGGTGTGTGAGAGAGATCTCAGAGTCTTCCGCTGTCGGGTTTTTTTTTAAACTTTTTGTTTATTAGCGCGATAAAAATGGACGGCAGCACGGAACAATCGTCAAACGTGACTGTGCAGACCGGAAGTGGCGGCAGTGGTAAGAAAAATTCGAGCGGCGGGCTGAAGGAACCGAGCGGATTAAACGGGCCTAAGAAGAGCGTCGAGCTCGAGGCTGATGAAGACGCGAACGAAACGGCCGAGGCGACCGCGTCATCGCCATTGCTCGGCAACCCCGGCAACGAATATCGTCATCGAGCTAGCACTAACAATGGACAACAAAATCACCCGCTCGCCGCCGACAGACCCGACAACCCGGCCAATATCAATTGTTTCGACAATGGCAAAATCGTCACTCATCCGAGCGCTTATCATCTCGGCAGCCCGATACCATCACCACCGGGGTGTGGCTGCGTCATCAGGCCTTCCAGCCCCGAAACCGACGAAATCACACTCAGCATCACACCCACCACCGGCGGACAATTCGATCTCACCGTCGATCGCAACGAGACCATCGAGAATCTCAAGAAAATCATATCCAAGAGACTCAAGGTCGCCAAAGAGAGGATCTGCTTGTTGCACAGAGAGAGGTGAGTCTGGGGATTGCGACGAGTTTCGTTGATGGTGGGCTTGGAGCCGGGGAAAACTCGGGGAATTTCTTTC
The DNA here is from genome assembly GCA_951751655.1 of Ophion costatus. Taxonomy (NCBI): domain Eukaryota; kingdom Metazoa; phylum Arthropoda; class Insecta; order Hymenoptera; family Ichneumonidae; genus Ophion; species Ophion costatus. Next base: position 1,409,620 of record OX632359.1, read on the forward strand.
CTCGTGAGATCATCTGGGAAACGTCGGGGAATTTTCGAAATTCTGGGGAATTCCGAAAAATTCTGGGGAATTTCGAAAAATTCTGGGGAATTTTGGAAAATTCTGGGGAATTTTGGAAAATTCTGGGGAATTTTGGAAAATTCTGGGGAATTTTGGGAAAACTCCAGGTATTGTGGGAAATCTGGGGATTTCGGGAAAATCTGGGGATTTTTTGGAAATTTCTGGGGAATTTTGGAAATTTCTGGGGAATTTTGAAAATTCCAGGGTTTTTTCAGAATTGTCTTTTGCGGGAACTACGAAAACAAAAAAGCAATAAGAATTTTAAAAAAACTCAAAATATTTATATTTTTTATATTTATGTTATTCTTCATTGTATACAAAAAGTTATGGTAGTTCCAAACATTGAACATTTCAAAAACTTGAAACTAATTGATTCCAAAGCTACTATATTTGCATTTAATTTGTCGATACACAACTGCACAGATATAATTGTAGATAAGTGTTTACATTTTTTTTTTCACTATTGGCACAGACATACAAATTTCTGTTTATAATCAAGAACAAGTTCTGTATTTTCTTTTGAAGTATCTTTTTTCAACGGCGTTTAAATTATTTTTCGAATTTCGTTTAAAAAAAATTCTTTTAGTATCCAAATATTTTCATATATTCGATTTTCAAAAATTATGTTCTTCATTTGACCCCAATCTCCCGGAAATATTTTCTAAACCTGTGCGGAAAATCTATAAACGTCCGGGAATTTTGAAAATTCTCTGGAATTTCTTAAAATTGACTTTTTCCAAGAATTACGGAAAATGAAAGCGACTTGAAAAAAAAACTGAAAACTATATAAATAAATAATTTTTGTATTTTTTAAATATTTATATTATTTTTCTTTATATAGAAAAAAAATGATGTCAGTGCCAAGCATTGGAAATTTCAAAAACTAAAAACTAATTTACACTAAAGATCGATGCATTTGCATTCGATTTGTCGACACACAACCGCACAATTATTATTTTTGACTTTTGGACGCATTCTCATATTTCGGGAACGAGGGGTACACAAAAATCCTGCAAAAGACACTAAAATGTTACGAACCGAAGAAAAACTTTGGGTTTTTCCGAGGAACTCCGAATACGAAGAAAAAAAAATCGTCGACCGGTCCACTTTCCTCCAAATGGCCTGCACTTTTTTCACGCGCAGACACATCTGTTTCGCTTCAAATTTCACTGCGGCCGTTTTATTGCTTTTTATTTTCATGCGGCGATTGGTCGTTGTATTTTGGAAGGCGGTTGAAAAGCGAATCCTTTGGATCTTTGATAGTCCTAGCTTGCTCGTTGGTCATTTTATCGCACAATTCAGAATTGATCCTTCAACATTTTTGTCGAATCGATTCTCGATGTATTCGAAGCCACGAGAAATAGCACGACCTTGAAGTTTGCATCGTTGTAATGCAACGGAAATTCATTATTCGCAGCAATCTCCAACAATGCAAACATTATTCACTCTTAGATTAGAATAGATTGAGAATTTTTAATTCCAACTTTTGAACCGTAAGTCTGTCAAAAATGTTGGGTGTCCCGCATCTCAAATCTGCCAAAAGAAATTTGAGACACAAAAAAAATCACTTTCATCGCGTTCCAACGATGCCATCTTCAATTTCGTATGATGATAATAATCATCGTATTACAATACAGTACCAATACATATGCATTCACCCGTATGAGTCGTGTGCCTAAGTACACACGCACACACAAATTCAACAGCAGCTGCTTGGAGGCGAGAGAGTGTGGTTGGCGACACGTGGAAATGATAAAGCGCGGTCGACCCGCTTATTATCGATAATCATACATTCCGGACAATTTTTCATGGTCTTCGGACCCAAAGAAAAAAAATCCCTCAATAGACAATCCGAGTAACGCAATCGTCAATGAAGATAAAAATATGAAGCATTGAGAAATAACAGCACGGCGACACGGAAAAAATTCTTCGAATAAAACATTAAACAGACGAAGAGAAGAATGGACTGAATATTAATTGAGCTTTTCCGAACTCCCATTCTTCATTCACGTGGCGACGGTTTCCTCGAGCGAGGACACCCTGTACCATTGTTTGTTTTGTTTCTTTAGTCTCTCACGTTTGTTCAGCGTGCAACGCGTACACGCGAAGGCGATTACGACTAAATGGAAACGAGAATAAAATAAGAAGAGAGAAGGAAAGATCGGACAAAAAAGAATCGGTTTCGTGCATCGGAGAAGAGATTAAAGTTGTTCGGTATCGGGTTCTTCGGGGTGGATATGTATATATATATATAGTCGCATTTTTCGGGGCGTCGAGTGGGTCGAAGGTATCCGTGGGCGTCGCTGCTCACGCGGGACAGTATAAAGTCCTTCCATCTCGGCGATGTTGTTCCCTTCGTTCTTATTCACGAGCCAACCGATCCCTCTTTTCGCTATACGAGTCCAACGACAAAGGCGACGAAATACGTATCGCATACGCCGTACGCAACGCCTCGCACAGTAAACAGTACAAAGGTGACACGGAGAATGCCCGAGGAACAGACGATAATTCGACGCTATATCTCTGGGAGGTTGTATATACAGAGGGATTCGTAAATCGACTCGGGGATGCGAAGGATCGGTAGATCGTGAAATTCTAGAGAGAAAAGTTCTCATCCGTTTTTCGATCCGATGCGCCGTTGCTGAGATACGAATTAATTCGCGATAGCCAATACGGTGGGCCGCGCGACTCGCCAGCACGCCGCGAGCCTATGCGACGCGAGATGGAGGGGCGGGCCGCGCGCTCGTTGGACGGCGCCCGCGCCCCACTCCGCTCTCTTAGCGGTCGCGGCGCACCGCAGTGGTCGTTATTAATCGATTGATATCTCGGCAACGGTGCGTCGGAGAAAAAAACGAATAAGGACTTTTCGCTTCGAAATCTCGTCGTCTATCTGACCCGTGAAGTTTCGTCGCGGTCTCTCGGATACACCGGGTATATTTGTGCAAATAGTGGGCAGGCTTGGCCAGACGAACGACAAGTGCCGGGGATGCTACACAACTGTAGAAATTATGCAAATATTGCAGTCATTTCGAGCTGTGCTTCGGCATACACGTTCGTATGCGGGAGAAAAAAAAACATGAATTAATCGAGGAACGATTTTCGATACGCAACGCTTCGTATAGAATTGAGATTATTTTGGGTATGTCAGTGTATACAACGGGCCCGTATGCGATGTCGACGAGTTCGAGGTTACCGAGAGATCGAATTTGTAAATATATATTATCCGTTTAATGGGCTCTGAATACAAATAAAAACACGGTTCTCGGTCGGAGGGAATTTTTTTTTCCTCGCACGCCTCGTTCGATGCGAATTTAAGGAGGAAAACGTTCTCGAATATCTCGAGGTACTCTCGAGTGCAACACTCGACTGCTGTTGACGACTCGAACATTTTTAACTTTTTTATTTGTTCTTCACGTTCGTCCAAGCGAAATCTCCTTTTCTAAGCTTTCTGCCGGTTTTATTTTGTTCTTTTGGGAAGAACCGAAAACTTTTGGCGGATTTCTTTAGCGGCGGCTCGTACGTCATTTCGCCTTGATTGATATCGAGTGCTGGAGGATTCTCAGAGTTCGTCTCAGAGCTGGAACGAGATAAGGAGGGTACGAGAATAAACGAGGATGGAAAAATAGACCACTCGCTCTATTCCCGGATAGGCAGGTCACTTTTTGTCTGGTTTTGCCTCCCCTCTTCTCCCCCTCGCGCTCTCACCAGCCTCGTATTTCTTTTTCTCGATACCCATTCACAAACGTCTTTGTATTCTCCGGACTTCAGAAGACTCACCCTATACATAATATACATGGGGCATACCGTTTCCTTACGCGATCTTCAAATTTTTGTTTCCTTGTCATTCATATCCGAGTAAAAAGTGTGAGAACCTTTTCCCCCTGCGCATACGCGTTTTCGGATCCCCACATTATGTCCCCATATTGTTACTAAATCACTAGAGAATTACTTGAAAAAAGAGGATGTGAAAAATCTCTCTGAAAATAATATAAAATCGCTCAAAAATATATTCTAACATGACTTTAAAAATACGATAAGATTACCAAACAAAAAATACAATAAAATTACGAGAAAAAAGTTATCCAAATTTCAAACAAACCTCAACAAAGACGGTGAAATTACTTTTGAAAATACCATAAAATTACTAAACAAAAAAAGCTATGAAATTAAACGAAAAAGATTACTGCGAGAAACCCAAACAAAAGCTATAAAATGACTGCAAAAAATACCATAAAATTACTGAACAAAGAAAACCCTGAAAATACGCGGAAAAATTACTGAAATTCTGGAAAAACCCCAAACGGACGAAAAAAGAATATAAAATCACTTTAAACACACCATAAAATGACACAAAAACTGATTCTAAAGCCACTTGAAAAATACTATTCCATAGCTAGAAAATATTTTGAGATTAACGAGAAAAAAAATACTAAAATTCCGGAAAAATGTAAATCTGAACGAACCCAAACGACTATTATAAAATTGTTTATAAAAATACCGTAAGAATATGAAAATAACTAACCAAAAAAAACTGAAATTACACGAGAATATCACGAAAATTCCGCAAAATTTTCAAGCGAACACAAATGCTATAAAATAATTTTAAAAAATACCATAAAGCTGCCAAAATACAAAATTACGAGAAAAAAAATTACTAAAAATCCGCAGAAACTCCGAACAAATGCTATGCTTTGAAAAAATACCATAAAATTACCAAACAAAATATAAAATGACCGAACGAACTGTAAAATTACTGAAAAATGTTTACCCATCAAATATCGGCATCTAGATCTTCCACTGGGGAGTTGCGGGACCCGGAAATTGCCCGTCCGCTTTCTTCGACCACCGACGGCCTAAATAAACGTTGAAATTTGCACCCAGCATGGGAAATTTTCCAGACCCACCTACCTGATGCCTGTCGCAATCGGAAAGAGGTTCGCGGTCCTTTGGATTTCGAGCAAATATTCGAAACGCTTTGTGTTCCAACCCATTTAATCGGATTTCGATTGTCCCTTTGAGTTCGATGGTTTCGGGGAAATTCCAGCTTTCGCAGAAACGAAAAAATCATCACAAGTCCAATAAAAAAAAAGTAAAAATAAAATAAAGAATTTTGGCGAACAATTCGAAAAGGGCTTTTAATTTGAAAAATGTTTAATTAAATTATCTTTTATATTTTCAATACTGTTTCCAACGTTTACTCGTAATGTTTCGCTAAACGATCTATAAATTCGGCAAATCGTAGTTTCGAATTTAAAAAAAAAAAAAAAAAAAAGAATCCAATTTAGACGCCGAAATATCCAAAAATGCCTTATTTTATCACGTTTTTCCGCGAACTTCAAAACTCCATAACTTTTCGCGGGGGCGGGTGAATTTCAGCTTCCCCCGACTGAATATCAGTCATAACCCAATAAACGAAAAAAAGCAAAACAAAAATTTTACTCTACGTAATAAAAATACTAAGAATGTATGAATAAGGTACTTTTCGCAATAAGCAATCGAATGAGGTTGATTTTAAATTTATAAAAACACAAAATAAACTTAATAATTCACTTAGCAAAAAAACAAAATACTTTTTCTATCTGTTGAACGAACATGCGAAACGTTAGCCGCCATAATTGATTCCGACGTGACGTCATCGACATAGTAAACAAAGAAAGTGGGTTTAGTTGGATGCGCGAGCGGAAAAAACCACGATCAGCGCACTTCCGGTCGATCGTCTCCATAAGACGACGTGCTTCGATATCTCAAAGTGCTCGACGGTGCCGTTTTATTGCGAAAAAACTGAACGGTCGAAGTAGCTCAAATGTTGGCAAAGGCGCATAAAATATGAAAATGTCAAATCCAAAAGTTGGATTCGTAGTGACGATCGTACCTCCTCAATAGTTCTCAATGCTTCGTCGCATATGCGAGTTTCAACGAAACCGAAAGCGGACACTCGAGCGGTCCGAGTCAACGCCTAACAACCATGTAATTGGAACGAAGAAAAAATCCAGAGGCGTTAAAACGTTACCGGAAGTCGAGGTTAAAAAAAAAAAAGACGCACAAAAGTTTGCGAAACAACGCGAATTGACAAGCGTATAGTCGAGAATTTCGCGAAGTTCGCGCGGGCCACTCGATATTCGTCCATCCACCGAGATTCCCGAGGAATAACGAAACGACGGCGCGTTGTGCGTCGGCCCGCGCATCGCCGGGCTCTCGTGGTCTCGCGATGTGGCAACGCGCGATCGCCTCTTTGTGCTCGTGCGAGCGGGTCGAATTCGAGAGAGGCTCTCCTCGCAGGTATATCGACACACGACGGGCTGGCGTTGCTAGCGTCTCGCGAGTGACCCTTGGCGGGGCGAGAGAGGAAGGTCGGGCGGTGGGGGGTTGGAGGGAGTGGGGCGACGACCGGGCCTGCGTACAGAGGAGTCCAAGGCGCACAGGAACAGGAGAGAGTGAGGTCGGAGACGGAAAGAAAGAGTTTGGTAAAATCGTGACTCAGCCGACTCCGAGACGCCCGGAAGAAAAAAAATGCCCAATCGTTGAAAATTCGTTAAGGGGGGATTTTTTCATAACGAAAAAAAGGGAAACAATTTCATTATTTTCGAAACTTATCGTTAGGGCACGTTTCGTTGCCGCTTCGTGCCGCCAGATGGTACTTTTTTTGTACTCGCGGAATCCGGTACAAAACAGGTCTTGCGGATCGAAAAAATTGCTAATTTTCGCGACTTTTTTTTCGATCGTTAAAACACGCTAGCCTGATATTTCAATTATCCGAAACAAAATTTATCCAAAGATTGTTAATCAGTACGAAAGCCGCTATCTTGCACTGAAAGCTTATTCAAAATCAAAATTTACAAAATGGCGGCGTTTCGAAAGAAACTAATCAAATTTCGCCTACTCATTGACACTTTTTCGTTAAAAAAAATTATGAAGGCTTCAAAACAAACTAAAAACTTCCACAGCACGATAAAGAACGACGTGAAGAATGTTGTGTCAAAATTAATCGCGGGATTAACAAAAAAAAAAAAACAAAGTCACTCGTCGATGGATTGACGATGCGATGTAGTAGTAGAAATTCTTTTTATTTACGTGTACACCCTTGCGGGTTTTTCCATCTCCTTTCTTTCTTTACACGTTTTCTTATTTCTAGGCTTGTGCTCCTTGCATCTACTCTTGATCTTTATCTCTACCGCTCTGCGCGCGCTAAAATAAATAAATAAATATATATATATACACATAATATTCTATAATATAATTTCGCACTTATTCCTTCGCCTTCCACCTAACTGTTTCTAATCTCCAGCCAAACCCTTGTTTCTCGCTATTCTTTCGAAATTGCCTCACTATTTCGCACATCTCTTCTACTAGCTCCTTTCCCTCTAGTGCCTTCCTCCACCCTCCAGACGATGCGATATAATTGACATTTAGTTTTGCTCGAATAATTTCTTAAATTAATTCGATTCGTTAATCCACCCGCTGCATATCGAAAGAGGAAAAAACGAAAAACAAATAAAAATTGCCCTGAAAGTGTCCCCGTAGACTTCGCCCTCGAACCTCCGTGTAAGTCCAAACATCTTCGTCGGCTCCGCTCTCCTCTCCTCTCAGGCATCTAGCAATAAATATCGAGCTTTCTCCCCCGGGAGTGATCGCAAGCGGCAGCAGGGCTCGCATTACTTCTTGCGAAGAATGGCGATTCTCTCTCCCCCTCTAAATAAATAACACACGCACACACACATTTGTGTATGAATTTCAAGCGCCTACATACATATATACACACACACACACACACACACACATATATATATATATATATATATATATATATATATATATATATATATATATAAAAGTAACTAACTAGAAATTACCAGATTAATTCTGGTAATTTCTAGTTAGTTACTAGTTACACGCACGTTAGTTACTAGTTAGTTACTAGTTACACTACTAGTACTAGTTACTAGTTACTAGCGTGTAACTAGTACTAGTACTAGTTACACTACTAGTACTAGTTACACTAGTACTAGTTACACTGGTACTAGTGTAACTAGTACTAGTTACACTAGTACTAGTTACACTAGTTACTAGTTACAGTAGTTACTAGTTATACTAGTTACTAGTTACACGCACGTTAGTTACTAGTTAGTTAGTTAGTAGTACTAACACTAGTTACTAGCGTGTAACTAGTACTAGTTACACTACTAGTACTAGTTACACGCACGTTAGTTACTAGTTAGTTACTAGTTACTAGTTACAGTTAGTCAGTTACACGTTAGTTACTAGTTACACGCACTAGTAACTTATATATATAACTTATATATATATATATATATAGATATATATATATATATATAAGTACTAGTTACACTAGTTACTAGTTAGTTAGTTAGTTAGTAGTACTAACACTAGTTACTAGCGTGTAACTAGTACTAGTTACACTAGTTACTAGTTACACGCACGTTAGTTACTAGTTAGTTACTAGTTACTAGTTACACGCACGTTAGTTACTAGTTAGTTACTAGTTACTAGTTACAGTTAGTCAGTTACACGTTAGTTACTAGTTACACGCACTAGTAACATATATATATATATATATATATATATATATATATATATATATATATATATATATATATATATATATATAAGTTACTAGTGCGTGTGTGTGTATATATAGGCGCATATAATTCTGGTAATTTCTACACACACACACACACACACACACACACGCGCGCGCGCGCGCGAGAGGAAGCAGAATATATAAATGAGGAAGCAGGACCCCAGGAACACGGCTGTTTCGCGTCGTATGAATTGTAATGAGCTCTCGAGTCTCGCGTGTGTAGGTACAGAGGGTCCCTCTCGCTTTTAGAAATTCAAAACTGGGCGTGTACGCTCCGCCGGGCTCGCTAAAATGGCACTTGTAACGTATGCGTTCACCCCCTCTTTCTCCCTTGCTCTCTCTCTCTCGCCCCTCCTCTCCCTCCCCTCCCCCCCTCTCTCCCGCTCCATACGTTCAAACCCAACGGATTAGTACGATTTCCGTTTGAATTTTCGTACTCGTGGGGGTTTGGCAACTAAGCCAGTCGCGAGCCTCGCATCGCGACGCGGGGACGACGATTGTTGTGTACGCGAGAACGCGCAAGGGCGCAGGTCCGCAAAAAGCTCACACATGGCGCCACACGTTGCACGTAATCATAAGCTGCAGTCGCGGGCGGCGTGGCCGCCACATCGATATCCTCGCGTGGTGGCGCGTCCCCCTATAATGTGGGCTCTATAATTCCAACCGATCTAATATATATATATATATATATATATATATATATATATATATATATATATATATATATATATATATATATATATATATATATATATATATTCCCCTAGAGAGCATACAGTGTGTCGTTGCGAGCAAAACGCTTTTCTTCTTCTGAAGGAGGACACTGTGACGGACCGACAAAAGGTCGTTTGTTTTTCGTTTTTTTTTGTCTACTAGGATATTCATATGGGATTTGGAATAAGAGGTGAACATACCCTTTTTCAAACGTATGCTATTAAACGTATGTTATTAACTTTAATGTAATATTACATTAAACGTGTGTTATTAAACATACGTTAAAGTTATTTCGTGTATATTTTTATTTTGAAAAATTGAAAATTAACGACGGAGGTAAGTAGCCGTTTTTTTTTTTGAGAAAAAAAAATAAAAATGAAAAACCAATTAAATTCAAAAATCACAAATCGGTGGTTATGTGCAAAAAAATGTTAAAAGAAAAATTGGGCAGTAGGAAAAAAATGTTCATTGCATTCCAACGATGCAAACGTCGAATTATGTCGATGCTTCGAATTATATCGATGAATTATGTTATGCATGACGTAACTTCGAAAGCATACTTTTGATGCGAACATCTTGGCGAATCTTTGCTTTTTCGAAAGCCGCTACTTTGCTATGAAGTTTTTTTTAAATCAAAATTGAAAAATGGCCACGGTTTGAAAAAAAAAAGTATCGAATTTAGCCTACCTTTCGACAATTAAAAAAAAAAAATATGAAGATTGAAAATCCTTTCAGACGGCTGTGGACGGGGCTGGCACAGGGTTGTTTCGTATTTCTCGATAAAATTATTATGTTCCGAATTAAACGGTTTGCAATGATTTTCGAACGTTTAAAAATATTTTTTAACATTTTGAAACATTTTTGAAACATTTTTAAACGTTTAAAAATGTTGCTTAACATTCTGAAATTTTTAAAATAACTATTGTAAACATTCAAAAACGATTTTAACTTTTTTAAAAAAAGATTTGAAAATATTAACATTTTTTTTCTAAATATTTTTAACCATTTTTGAACTTTTTGAAACATTTAAAAGCTCAAAACCATTTTTAAACTTTTGAAAACTTTTCAAAACATTTTTAAACTTTTCAAAACATTTTTAAACTTTTCAAAACATTTTTAAACTTTTCAAAACACTTTAAGACATTTTAAACCATTTAGCCTTTCGGAAGAAAATTGAGCCAATTTTGTGGACGGTTTTTCGTTAAAAAAATATGAACATTGAAAAAAAGCTTCCATAGCAAGATGGCGTGAAGAATGTTGTGTCAAAATTTGAGACGAATTGCTCAAAAGCTCTTCCTTCGAGAGTGTACACCGTTTTGAAAAACGAGATTTCGAGAAAAACCCGTTCGCTTGCGCCTGGTCTCGCGCAGCTGGTCGAATCTTTTTTTTTCGGAGAAAGGCTGTAGCAACCGGAATAATTTCGAATTTGGCCCCAAAAATTGAGCTGCGTGTTTATAACCGTCCATACTATCGAGTAATGCAAAAAAACAAAAATCGAATTTTTGAAAATGTTACACATTGATGAGCCCTTGAAAACGAGAAAAAAGTTTAGCCCTTCGACCCTTTGTGCTCTCCAAGGGAGCTCCGATGGTCGTGAACGTCACCCTGTACATTAACGCACAAGTAGGCACACACAGGAATGTACTGTACAAACGTGGGTGGATCGGTTCGGTCGCGAGGACGAGAGTAAGAAGGGTAGGGATGAAAGCGATCGTGGGAGTCGACCTCACGTTGCTGCACACGAAATCCCCCCCATCCCCCGACTCTCTTCCTCGATGAATCGCTTTTCCATAATGCTTTCATTTTTTGTGCCCTTTTTTCTCCCTGGTCCTTCGACGTCGTCGGGAGACGCTGGCGTAGAAAAAAGAAAACGTCACAGGGGGGGGGGGGGGGGGGGGTAGGCAACGCTGTTGGGGGAGGTAGGAATGAGTGAAAATCCTTTCGGACGGCTGTGGACGAGGCTGGCACAGGGTCGTTTACTATTTTTCGATAAAATCATCAAGTTCCGAATTAAACGGTTTTTAAAAATTGTGTAACTTTTTCAAACGATTTTCAACATTTAAAAACATGTTAGAACCTTTTTGAACATTTTTAAACATATTTTTAACATTTTCAACCGTTTTTTTAAAAACATTTTCGAATATTTTTAAACATTTTCAAACATATTTTTAACATTTTTCAACATTTTCAAACGTTTCGAAGCTTTTTGAAACAATAATCATTTTCAATCGTTTCAAAACTTTTTGATACATTTTCAAACATTACTCAATGCTTTTAAACATTCTCAAACGCCTCAAAACGTTTTTCAACATCTTTTTAACATTTTTAAACTCATTTTTAACATTTTCAAACATTTTTTAGCATTTTTAAACAATTTTTAACATTTTTAAATATTTTCAAACATATTTAATTTCAAAAAAATATTTTCAAACATGTTTTTAACCGTTTGAAAAATTTAAATGTTTTTTAAACATTTTAAATGATTTTTCAACATTTTCAAACACATTTTTAACATTTTCAAACATATTTTTAACATTTTCAAACATATTTTTAACATTTTCCAACATTTTAAAACTTTTTGAAACATTTTAAAACATTTTTCCCTATTTTTAAACATTTTCAAGCGTTTCAAAACATTTTCCAACATTTTTTAAACATTGTAAAACATTTTTCCGCATTTCTTTGGGGCTTGATTGCGAAATTATTATCGTCATTCGATTAAGGGACATCCAATTACCCTCAGATCAATTTTGCGTATTTATACCTAACCTAGCAGTTATTACTTTCGTGCTTATTGCCTCGACTAGTGCGCGGGAGCGCCGTCGATCGAGACCGCACGACCATAGAAAGTGTCCAAGAGCGAGAAGGGGAGAGAGAGAGAGAGAGAGAGAGAGAGAGAGAGAGAGAGAGGGAGAGAGAGAGAGAGAGAGAGAGAGAGAGAGAGAAATAGCAGGGCTTTTCAGTTAGGAAAATCCACGCGGTATCGCACGTCCCAAAAGGGGCGTCTTGTTTCCTGCTGTTCTTGGGTGCCTTCTATCGAGACTAACGTGAAAGGAATAGTATTAAAGGGCCTGCATAAGCTTCGAACCGAAAAAAAACGGGACTAGCTTCAATATTTTTTTCCATCGAGAGTTTTGGGATTATGAGGCCGAGATTTCACACGGTATTCATACATAGTCTGGCCTTGGTTGGGCTTTTTTACTGTTGAAAAATATCGATAAAGAATGGGGTTACTATTTAAGATACCTTTATGCCGCCGTCATATAGAAGGATGTATAAAAAAATGTATGTATTTCGAAAGTGTATTCATTAAGTGTAACAACTTTTATATCAACATCCATAATATAAACCTACCAAAAGAATAATGAAAATATTTGTTTTTAGCGTCTAAAGTGAGAAGACCCCTTAATAAGTAAAAACGTTGTAAAAAGAGCTACTCCAAGTTCCAACGAAGCAAACTTCAGCACCATGGCGGTAAAGCTATACAATAGAAAAAAATTATTTGAGGCCTTAGGCCACAGTAACGGGTGTAAAATCATGTGCGAATTCAAGAATTTTTTTTCCTATGAAAAAGTGATTCACTCGTATAATTAATTACACGTCTATTTAGTATGAATATCAAGCTGTTGAGCCTTGAGAAATTTCGAGCCTATGCAGACCCTCGCAAATACTCACACCTGCACAGACATCGTCGAACACACGTTACGTTTTTATCTCGCCATACACGTATATATAGCACATGGGTGTATAGGTTGCATCAATGTGGCAAACAATGAAGTACGTGGATGTGCACATTCGCGAAAGTACACAGAAGATAAATATAGAGGCATATTTTGGGACACGTAGGTGGTATGTGCATAGACACAGACTTGGTAAGTCTCCAGGTACGTGGACCCTACACACGTAGCTACACACGTGGTGTATCTTTGGGTATACAGCAGGTAGGCAAATAGTGCCGGTTTGTATTCTCGAGGTATGTGGGCAGTGCGCAAGCGAAGACTTGGAAACACACACGTACGAAAACGTCGCTCGCCAAGGTAACCGTGTGGTTGAACCCAAGGAGTTTCGAAAAAACGTGCAGGTGTTCGCGAGAAAAATATTTTTTCCCCGCACGTCGACTCTTCCACCGTACCTCGCTTTTTCTCCTCCTCTCGAAGCGAGAAGAATTAAAGAAACCTACAAGTGCATTTTTATTCAGCCACTGGGAAGAGTAGACTGTGGATTTGATGAGCCTTTGCTTTTTTTTCTTCTTTCTTTCGTACTGCCCAAATTTTTTCACGACGTTAAAGCTACAACGAATAAATAAATGAAATTATCAGCCTAAAGCGAATTTAATGTGGAGAGAGGAAGAGAAGGAGAAAAAGAAAGAAGAGAGTAAAAAAAATTGCAGAATAAACTTGTCCACGATCTTTGCTTCTAACGTGGTACGGACTCTTACAGTCAGACATTCGTGTTTAAACATAAATAATAATAATAATAATAATAATAATAATAATAATAATAATAGAAATATATTAAAACATTACAATTTTTATCCTAAAAAAAAATTATACATATTCACGCACAGACTATAGGTTGCGCGTAGCTATGTGTACGTTTATTCGGTATGCGAGTAGGGACGCACGACGGAGGCGTTGCTAAGGAAAACGACAGTATATTCGCAGGTATATAATAATGTTGGCACAAGGCAGAGCACATATAACGCCGTATTATATACCGTTGCATATAATACGAGCTACAGACGAGTTACGAGCCGCCACCACCACAATCGCCGTACTATCGCGCTTTTTGCTTTATCGTCTCCGCTGCTTCTTTACTTCGTGAGCAAGCGACGGTGGTTCGGCTGCTGCTTCCTCGCATCCTCGAGGTCACCTTATCCCGAAGTCCACAGTTTCACCGCTCTCGTATATTTTTTCCTTTGTTTTGGTTTTTTCTACTCTCTCTCTCTTTCTCTCTCGCTCGACTTTTTTTTCGATCACCGTGTGGCACGCCACAATGGCGGAGGAGTCTGTCGCACGATGTAAAGGGAGCTCGAGAGAAGAACGAGGCGCCGTGAACGGTCGTGACGTGGGACCGCACGGGATTGCCAACTTGACGAGCTTTCCCCTATATAGATCGATCGGTTTTACAACGTCTCCGCGTAGCGTTTCGTCAATTAGATAATCCTTGCTAATACTAATCGGAAGTTACTGTTTATAAAGAAAAAGTTTCAGGGACCAGCGTAAAGTTACTAGATGTGAAATGGGATTGCTAGTGATTGACTCGAAGTCACTAGATTCGAAGTGGAATGCCTAGTGACTAACTCGAAGTTACCAGATGTGACGTGATATTTATAGTGACACACGCGAAGTTACTAGATTTTGTAAGAACTTTCTGGTTACTAACTCGAACTTATATGGAATTTTTGAGCAAACAACTAGAAACTTACTAGATGCGAGATGGAAATTCTAGCAAAAAACTAGAAATTTACTAGACGTTCGATGGAATTGCTAGTAAATAACTAGAAATTTACCAGATGCGGGATGGAATTTTTCGTGTTTAACTAGAAGGTACTAGATATAAGAAGGAAGTTCTACCTTCCAATTGGCAGTTACCTGATTTTAAATGAAGTGCCTAGTGACTAACTTTAAGTTACTAGATGTGAAGTCGGATTTTTAGTGACTAACTCGAAGTTACTAGACGTGGCATGGAATTTCTAGTGACTAATTCGAAGTTACTAGACGCGGTATGGAATTTTTAGCGATTAACTCGAAGTAACTAGATGTGACATGGCATATCTAGTGACCAAATCGAAGTTACTAGATGCGACGTGGAATTTTTAGTTACTAACTCGAAGTTACTAAATACGACAGCGAACGTTTAGCGACAAATTCCAAGTTACTACGCGTGAAAAGGAATATCTAGTGAATTACTCGAAATCACTAGATGCGAAGTGGAAATTCTAGTGCCTAACTCGAAGTTGCTAGGTGTGAAACGGAATTTCTAGTGAGTAACTAAAAAAGTTACTAGGCGCGAGATGAAATTTCTAGTGCCTAAGTCAAAGTTACTAGATGCGAGATGGAACTTCTGGCGCCGAGCTGTAAGTTACTAGAAATCGAATGGAACTTTTCGTGTCCAACTAGAATGTACTTCACCGTAAAAAGGAAGTTCTACCGTCTAATCAGAAGTTACCAGATTTGAAATGGAATACCTAGTGACTAGTTCGAAGTTCACTAGATGTGGCATGAAACTTCTAGTGCCTAAGTTGGAGTTCCTAGACATGAAATCGATTTTCTAGGGTCTAAATAGAAGTTACCAGAATGCAACCGTTTTCTGGTGCCCGACTATAAGTTACCATATATAAAGTGGAATTTCTGGCTCCTAACTAGAAGCTATCCGAATAAAACCGATTTTCCAGTGGCCAACTTTAAGTCACCACGCGCAAAGTGGAATTTCCGGCGACGAACCTCAAAGTTGCCATAAATTAAATCGAATTTATAGTACCCAAACAGAGGCTGTTGCAAAAAAATTCCTAGTGATTTATCTGGGGTCAATTTTGCGTTACAAACCTGAAGTAACTGGAAATAAAACGGAATTTCTAGTAACTTCCGTTTAAGAACAAGAAGTCGATTTTTTCAACCTACAGGCCTCGTTGCCACGTGGCGATGAAATTGTACAGCTCGAGGAGGAATAAATAAATCGCTCCGTCATCGAACAAACTCGGAGAATCGTCATTCCGAAAAATGGCAAACGCGAGAACGAAAAATCATCCGAAAGTCGAATATACCCATCGGCTCTTGATATCTCTATCCGATAATAACTTCTGTGGATTCACATCGTGGCGTCGCTGTCGACGCACTCGGTGAACTCTCGCCGATGACTAATCCCTTTCAAGCGGGTAACGCCCGACCTCTCTTTCTCTCTCCCCCTCTCCCTCGGCCTCCTTATCTCCCGAGATAACACCATTCTGAAGAGTATCGTCTCCGCTGACGTAGCTCCTACGCATACTTTTATTTTTGCTGGCATTATCCATGGGATCGAAGGCGTAGCAAGATTATGGCGTTGCAGATAACAACAAAACAAAGGAAATACTCGTGAAGAGATAACTAACGATAAACACACACACACACACACTTTTATAAAAATTAGTCTTCGCTCGTTGCTTCGATCGCGTGGATGTAGGGAATTTTGTTCACGGGTACGTGACCAATGGGTTTTAGGGTCATATCTTATTAAAGATTGTATGTACAGATATACCAAGGGCATTGAAAGAACCAATGTGCAGACACGACAATTTCATAACAGTAAGCTCTGCATGTATGTGTCATCTTGAGCTAGTTTTTTTCTCCGGCTCGTTTCGCGTTTTTCTTCACTCGTCAGCCTCTTCCTGGCGACGACAAATCACGCTACGCAAAACCCAAAACGCCCGTGAGCAAATAACACGCACGTCCTACGGAGAAAAAAAGGATGGCGCAAGGCCTGAGGGGGTAGAGAGAGCGGGAAGGAGGGTGGGATAGTTGGCACGGGAAAGGGAAGCATAGATTTGAAATAAACGTGACTGACTAGCCGAGGGGGTCACGTGGATGGGAATGGGACTCAAGGGGAAACCCTTCGCATCCATTCGCATTCTCGTCGTTCACCGTACCTTAAACAAACCCAAAAAGGATTTTTTCCGGTTCATCAGGGTTCGTTTGGGTTTATCAGGAATTAACCCGAACAGCCTTGAAAAATAGTAATCATTTTAACCATCCGCAGAATTATAGAATACAGCATCCGCAGAGAGCAGAATCGTGAAATTAATTCCCGGGAAGATTGTATAAAAATCCATTCAATCATTCATCGTCAATTATCGTCACCAATTTTTCGAGACATTATTCAATACGCCTGGTTTGCCTCAAAATTATCAGTTACTAGAAACATTTTCATGAATGTTAAATGGGACATGTTTTTGTACGTATGTATTGCAAAATCCCTGCGATCGTAAAAAGTCCGCTTTCGTATGTTGCGGAAGATGTCGCAAAAATTATTGCTTTGTTTCTACGATAATTACCACTGCGGTTTTTGTATATAATTATTGTATGAATAAAAATTGAATTTTTCCTAATCGACTTTGTTATTCTCATTAAAAACCCAATGTTCCTCCTCACATACTTTACAATTAAAAATAAAAAACCCACCGTTATGAATTGTTTTATTGGAAAAAAAAGAAAATAGTTTTAAAGAAATAATGTAAATAAATTTTTAAAAGTAATGTAGGGATGAGAAACGTTTTGAATAATTGTTGGGATAAAAAAAAAAAAAAAAAAAAAGACCCGAAGGAGGAATCGAACGCGTGACTTCTGGCGCAAAAGATCGAGCCTTAACCGTCTAGACTAGCCGGCGGCTCGACGAGTGCCTGACATTTCAAACTCATAAGGCTCCTAAGAAACTTTGAATCGGTTTTTCTCGGAATTTTCCGGGTAGTGCGTTCTTATCAACCGAATTTCAATTTTTATTTCGACGCTTTTGTAATCGCCATTACTAAGGTTGTACGCTGCAGATTTTTTAAATTGTGATTATCACTATTTTTAAAGACTGCCCGGGTTTGTTTGGGTTTGTTTGGGTACAAACCCAAACAAACCCAAACAGAGCCCAAAATTAGCCTGGTACCAGCGCAAGAGCCCCGCTTCGGACTATTTGCTCATGGACGTTCTGTGTGGAACGGAATATTCGATAAATGGCATAAAAGGCGTCGACTTGAAAGACATATTATTTTAACAAGATGGCGCAACCTGCCACACTGCGTTCGAAACAATGCATTTATTGCAAGCAAAGTTTCACGGTCGTTTTATCTCGCGCCGCGGCAATGTCAATTGGTCACCAAAATCGTGCAATTCGATGCCATTGGACTTCTTTTTTTTTTGGGTTTTCCGAAAGGAAACGTGTATGCCAATTATCCAGACACCATTCCGCAGCTAACCGGAACAATTGGACGCACCATTAATGAAATTAGTCTGCAATCGTGCGAAAATGTAATTTAAAATTTCGTCAAAAGAGTTAACGTTTGCAAACAGGATCACGGCGTCCGTTTGTCGGATATTGTGCTCCACACATAACCTCCACGTTTGTACCTTATATTAAAATAATAATATTCATACTTTTCAAACAAACGATAGGTTAAAATAAACTTAACGATAGATACGATAGATAAAAAAAACGATAGATAGATAGATAAAAAAACGATAGATAAAAAAAAACGATAGATTAAAATGTCAAGTCATTTTGAGACACCCTATGTATAAAATATATTGAATGCTCACAAATAGATATACGTTGGAGCGGCTTTTTATGCCACGTAAAAAAAAGCAGGTTACCTTGGTCCTAAATGTGTTTTTATTCGGCCATTATTTTCTGTTAGTAATAATAATGATGATGGTAATAATGCTAATAATAGTAATTATTATTATAGGGTAGCACGTAGGTCATGCGCGATCGGAAAAAAAAATACTCGGTCACCCATCCGAGTGTTGGCCTAGGCGAATGCCGCTCGCCACTGGAGATTGCGTCTCCACACGCGTTCGTCGGCAACGAGAGGTTTAAAGAGCCGGAGAACCTAGCGCCGTGTCTGGCTTGGTTTCCGCCCTTCTCTCTTTCTCTCTCTCTCTCCCCCTCCCTCTCTCTTTCTCTCTCTCTTTCGTTCTTCTGCTTCGCCGTGACCTTACTACAGTGCAAAGCGCGCGTACGTAAATATACATGCGCGATGTACCCGGTGTCTGCGCTTCACCGTGACCTCACTCTGCGCACGTTAAACGATAGATCCCACCTTGCCAATCTCGTACAAAATTGTCGGACCATTCCTGTTTTTTTCGGCCCGTAATTGCGCTGGTAGGTTAAGGGGGCAGATATCTTTCGGCGACGGAAAAAAAAGTCGACGAAAGCAAACAAACACAATAAATCCAAACAACACGCAAAGAACACAAAGAAACCGGAACAACCTGCAACCATTCCGCGATAAAATGCGTAAGTAGATAATATCGAAACTAATGGAGTTTAGCAAAATGTACGTATTGCAGCATTTTTCCATTTTTCTCGAAACGGAATGGTTTTAGACGAATCCTGTGTGCAACATAAAAGTTCAATTTTTTTATAGGCTACAACTTTTGTAGGAAAGATTTTTCTCTGAGATCAACATTTATTAAAAATAAAATAGAAAACCTGTACAAAATTAAGTTTTTGTGAGTTTTGACGTTGAATGTCAAATTTGCGGGTATTTTTACTCTTATATTCGTAATCAGTCGGTCGAAATACGTGGGTACACGAGATTCCAAATTAAACGGAGATATGTCCTTTTTGGAAGTACGCCCGTTTTTGCCCATCTGGCTATGTGATTATAAGCATCTTTCGAACTACAGTAGAACCTCGGTTATCCCAACTACAGTAGAACCTCGATTATGCTCACTACAGTAGAACCTCAATTATCCGAAATACAGTAGAATCTCCATTATCCGAAGTACAGTAGAACCTCAATTATCCGAAATACAGTAGAACCTCGATTATCCGAACTACGGTAGAACCTCGATTATCCGAGCTACAGTAGAACCTCGATTATCCGAACTTATTGGGAACGGGCATCGTTCGGATAATCGAAAATATATCTCGGATGACCGGGAAAATCAATTTACAGGATATAAATAGTATTAAAACTGCACTCTATTAAGTCACCGACCCTAAATTTTTTATTCGATAGCAATTAACAATGAAGAATGTTTCGATTTTTACACCACCACTACTTATCCAGTTAAATCACAAGTGCGGCTTAAAATAACGATCAATTTTTGGCTGTCGCATAGTAGTTGGGCGTTTCTTGGCCGACAAGTCGCGAATTCATTTTGAACAGCAGCTGCGTGGGATTGGTTTCCGGTTAGGTTTCAAGCCATTCCAGGGCGGTTTAATCGAACTTTCGGATAACGGAAAAATCGAATAATCAAGGTTCAACTCTACGTAGCAAGCCGTTTTTTCTTCTTCAAACTATATGCAAAGCGTGTTTTTTTCTTCAATATACAGAATACGTGTTTTTCACAATAACCTTGGTAGGCTTCTGCTACAGCACGGTGAACCGTCACGCGACAATTTGTGAAAAAAAGCAGCGCAGTTGCGCCAGCACGGTCGATCCAAACAAAAGAATTATAATTCCTCCTTCCTTTACAATAATAATTATCGTTTCGTAAAATACGAGAAGGGATACGTGGCGGCACTCGCGCACGCTTATCAGTGTTTGCTCTTGACGGAACATCGTGAACGATAAAAACGACTCGACACACGTGTCGATTCGTGATAGAACGAGCGATAATTCTTCGTATTTCTTTTTCTCCCCGTCTTCTCTTCGTTACACTCGTTACTGCTGCGACTCGAATATCTCAATTCGCGCACGTGTCGTTTACATTTTGTTTTCCAAAATACGGCGCACTTCCGTTCGCGAGAGGGCAAGTTGTCTGTTTTTCTTTGTTTCGAACGCGAAGGAGGGTGGCAACTTTAACGAACAGTGAAGCTAGATCAATGAAGCGTAGGATCGCGTGATCATCAATTGATTCACACCGAATAATAACTCGCTAGCTACTTGTGTCTAGCTTACCGCTTGCCGTACTAGCAATATACCGGGTGTCCCGTTCTAATCTTACACATGATTTATCTCGAAAAATACTGCTTCGATCAATTGTTGAGAATAATAAAACTTTTAGGACTCGAATCGGGGACGTTGAAAAAAAAATCTTTTTTCGTCCAAAATTCGAAATGGTGACGTTAAAATGCCCGACGCGTTTTTTTTTTAATTGGCATCATGAATTTTGTCACCAAAAAATTACAAACGTTGTCAAAAAACTTTTCCTACAAAAGTTGTTAGTTTTGACTTCATAAATATTTCGGTGAAGAAAATGCATATCAATTTTTTTTAATTGCCTCATTTGGAGTATTTTAGTCTTTTTTCTGCAGATTTGAATTTTATATTTCTAAGTAAGCGAGTCGAAAAATGATTGAGATCTTTTCCGAGCGAAGATTCGTCGAAAGAAATTTGAGGGATGGCCACATAATCATTTTCGTCGCATTACAACGGTGCAAACTTCAAACTCATTTTCGTTCGCTATTAAGGGGTTTATGTTTTTTACTATTAAGAGCGTTATGTATTTCATTATTAAGGGGGGGGGGGGGGGGGGTTCGCTATTGAGGAGGTTATGTATTTGACGATTAGAGGGGATTCACTATTTAGGGGGCCATGTATTTCACCATTAAGGGGGATTCACTATTAAGGGGGTTGTGTATTGGGAAAGTGTATTTATTAAGTGTAAGAACTTTTATATCAATATGTATCTATCAAAAATCAATCAAAATAAATAATATGTACCTATCAAAAAAATTCATGAAAATAGTCGTTTTTTTAGCGTCTAAAGTGAGAAGGCCCCTTAACGGAGAAGGTACTTGTAGAATTGTAATACGCGAAGAATGGAACGCGTACTTTTATGTTTTCTTAAATTTAAGTTTTCATAATTTTACAACCTTAAGGTGTGTTTTAATACTACTATCGGCTGTTACATTGAATTTTTTAATCTTATTAATCTTTAAAAGCAAAAGTTCAGCAGTTTAGAAGACAAAAGTAATAATAAAGCATACCCTAAGTCTCAAAACGGCGAAAAAGTCTTTCCATTTAACGAGCGAGCGTGGATTGGAGGTCTAAAAAACTTTTTCTTTCGTTAATTGTTTTAGGAGGGACAGAACAAGTGAGCCCAGTGAACATTGAGGTATTTTTTCATGTATATTTGGAATGTATTAAAAAAATTGTATTCGATATGAGACAATAAATGACTGCAGATTTGTCAGCCTATTCCATGCGCGTTTTTCCACTGCAGTCTCCAATCGGCGGGGAAGATGCAGCTCGTAATTCTTGACTGAAACAAAAAAAAACAAAAAAATTTTCGACCGTCATATATTTTTCTTCTGGGTGAGCTAAGAAAAAGTTGAAAAAATCGTGAAATTATAATTTTTCTCAGGTTTGAAAAAAAATCGTGTAATAAAACACTTTAACGTGCTATAAAAATAATTTAAGAATACCCTTTCAACGACTTTTTTTCGTTCACTTAGAAGAGATTTTCATACTGAAGAAAATGAAGTTTGGTTCGATTCGATAGGTCGTTAAGTTTTTTTTGCCATCGCTTCCGCCAATTTGGAAAAATCGTGAAAATGAAAACTGAAGAAAACACACTTGCTCGACGCTTCTGTCCTTTTCGACCTGTATCTTCGAAAATATTCACAGTCGGCCTCTGTAACTTTTAAAACATACTCTTGGATACTTCGTCTATCGATTCAAGCAATAAAAAACAAATAACGATTTTTCGGACCGTTCAATTCAAGCTCTGGCCTTCAAGAAAAATCAAGAAAATCGCCAAAACGTATCGCCCCCCTTAATTCAGAAAAATAGTGTACCTAACGCGATCTGTTGCCAGTGAAAGACTTCCAAGATCAATCGAATGCAAAGTCAACCCATTGGGTAGGATTCTTTCATTGTTGACACTCCAGACCGTGTCTACAGATATTTCTTCGCCATCGCGCTATTCATCATTCGGCTGTGGCGAAACTGTTCCTGTATCTGAAAAAAATGCTTGCGGTTGTCGCGAACCGACAACGATAATAACAATAACCGTTTCGTTTGGTCGTGTACGCGAGTGAACATAAGCACCCAAATGACTCGCTTTCCTCTGCAGCCTCGACTCGTTTGCCTTGAACGAACGAACAAAAGCCTGCAAGTATAACAAAACATCCAATTGCATTGGGTCACGACACAATACACGCGACTGCGCGTGTGCGTGTGTTATTTTTTTTGGAAAATGACGTTTGCAGGTAAATAATATCGGTCTCTTCAAAAAGAAAATAATATCTGTTGCAAGCAGTGAAGAAATTGATGCTGGCTGATACGGTAACCGACCGAGCGACTCGAGCGTACGAATAATTGACGCTGAAAAGAGGATCATTTTTTTTAAGGATGTTGAGTCCCAAATCGCAAATGATGATAAAATTCTGAAAATTTGGTATGTTTTTGTATGAAGTATTTCAGAGGTCGTGTAAAAATTTCATGACAATTAGGAAGCTCGTTATTGAACAATTAACATTCACAAATTAAATGTTGTTTTATGGAAACTGATGTAACTTTGCAATAAGTTTTTTTTTTGACCTCTCAATTTTGTAATATCTGCAATATACTGAAAGCAACGGAAACAAAACGAAGTTTATTGATTCATTTTCTTTTTATTTCTTTTAAAAACTGTTCTTAACAAAATGTTAATTTTTTAATAACGAGCTTCCTAATCGTCGTGAAATTTTAACACGACCTCTTAAGGGGTTACCCCCACTTGCGATTTTGAAAAAATCGTTTTTTTTATTGCATTTTTTTGAAGTATAAGTATCTGAGAGTATGTCATGAAAATTTCAAGTCGATCCGAACAAAATTGACTGCGATATGAGCGTTGAAAGAGAAGAATCCGTGAATTGAAGAACTGAAATTGAAACTTTAAACGCGTTTTTCTCAAAATGGCATTTCTGAAGTCGGTGACCAAGATTACTCGAACACTAATGAACCGATCTTCTTGAAATTTTGCAGGCTTATTTAATACATAAAAATGTAGTCTTTAATCGTTCGATTTTTTTTTTCGAAACAAAAATGGCCGTTTTATAGCCAAAAAACAGCCGTTTTTTTTCGTTAAAATCGAACCATTAACTTTGACTGTCCGCCATTTTGTGAAAAATGAATATTTTTTAAAATCCTTCGATTAAAGACTAGTTTATACTTATATTTGACTAAATCCATCCGCATTTTTTTTTCAGATGATCCACTTCGCCGCAATGTTGGTCACCGCAAACCGTGTATATAAAAACATTATTTCATTGACGGCCATTTGCCACTAAACAATGTAATATTTTTCAATAAAAAAATTACTGAAAGTTCTTCAAGGTGTGCTCTTTAAGATGGTATATTGATCGATTAAAAAAGTTTTGTAGTTTTCTTTAAAAAAAATCATGAAAAAGGCCTTTTTTTTGTGCTACAAGTGGGGGTAACGCCTTAAATACTTCATACAAAAACATACCAAATTTTCCGAATTTTCTTATCATTTTTTATTTCAACCCTTAAGGAGGTTGAAGTAATGATGATAGAATTCTGAAAATTTTGTATGTTTTTACATGAAGTATTCAGGAGGTCGTGTAAAAATTTCATGCCGATTAAGAAGCTATTTATTGAACAATTAACATTAACATGTTTCATAGGGACTCAACATCCTTGAGCAGGGTGTACGCGATATGTGATGAATTTACTGCAGTTTGAAAAAAACTGTTTCGATTATAAGCATGTAAGATAGTATATACGGGTGTAGTTCTGAAAGGCCCATATAGTCGATTAATTTGAAATCTCGTGTACTCGTGACTCGCTGATCACGAATATGATGGTGAAAGTACCTGAAAATTTAATTTTTAATGTCAAAACGGTCCCAAGTAATTCGGATAATCGAGATTCTACTGTAGTTCGGATAAGCGATATGGAATGTGTTAACTGTAGTTCGAATAAGGATATTTTTTTGTATGAAGTATTTAAGAGGTCGTGTTAAAATTTCACGACGATTAGGAAGCTCGTTATTAAAAAATTAACATTCTGTTAAGAACAATTTTTAGAAGAAATAAAAACAAATTATCTATAAACTTCGTTTTGTTTCCGTTGCTTTCAGTATATTGTAGATATTACAAAATTGAGAGGTCAAAAAAAGACTTATTGCAAAGTTACATCAGTTTCTACAAGACAAGATTTAATTTGTGAATGTTAATTGTTCAATAACGAACTTCCTAATTGCCGTGAAATTTTTACACGATCTCTAAAATACTTCATACAAAAACGTACCAAATTTTCAGAATTTTATTATCATTTGCGATTTGGGACTCAACATCGTTAAATTGACTTTTTTTTTTGCCAAAATGGTGAAAAAAAACACGTTTTTTTTGTTTTTTCGAAAAATGTGCGCCATTTTGTTATTTTTTCGAAAGTATTTATTAAGTGTAACAATTTTTATATCAATATCTATAATATTAACGTATCAAAAAAAAATCATGAAAATAGCCCTTCTTTAGCGTCTAAAGCAAGAATACCCTTTTCTCATAACGCTGTTTTCGAAATCGGTGGACACGATATCTCGAGAACCAATCGACGGATTGTTTCCAAATTCACAGAAGTTGCGACGAGAAAGATTCAAAGGCCGGTGATGATCTCACTTTTTCAAAATCGATCTTCATTTTTTCATAGTTACCTCAAAATGACGAATTTTTTCATACATTTCGCACGTTCGAGTTGAAATTCGTCGTCCCTTTGTCGAAAAAAAAATGATTTTGAAAATCGGCGATCGTCAACGACTCGTATGTATCCCAAACTCGAAGAACCCGTTTGGTCTTAAGCTTTCGGATGGACCGTTTGAGCTGGACAGTGTCCACCGCCAAACGTCGCGAAACAAATCTCATCGTCTGTATTTTTTGGTGATTTTTTCAAACCTACCTGATATATGTAACGTGTTTAAAAAAAAAGTGCTTTTTTTTCACCAAACGCTACAAAAAAAATAACAAACAAAAAAATCGGAATTCGGCCCTTTTTTCAAGCCTCTAGGTAGCAGCAGCCCCCGTAACATTTTTTCGTATTGTTCTAGGCAGCTGCGCGAGGGCACACTCAGGGAAAATCGTCTTCAAGATGGCAGCAGGCTCACTCTGTTGCCGAGCGTTGAAACGGGCCTCATGGTAAGTCTCTCGTTGATGACTCGTCGAACGTGTGAGCTATCGGGGCGGGGGGGGGGGGGGGGAAGGTCGAATTGTTCTGCAAGTGGTCCGAACCCGATCGCTCGTACGAAAAAAGTGGGCGCTGTCAATTCGTGTTCTCTGACCATTAGGAGATTACCATAAAATTCGCTATTCGCCAAATGGTGGCCTATTCGAAGTGTTACGTACTGACGTGTCGAAAAGATGACATTAAGGATGTTGAGTCCCAAATCGCAAATGATGATAAAATTCTGAAAATTTGGTATGTTTCTGTATGAAGTATTTCAGAGGTCGTGTAAAAATTTCACGACAATTAGGAAGCTCGTTATTGAACAATCAACATTCACAAATTAAATGTTGTTTTATGGAAACTGATGTAACTTTGCAATAAGTTTTTTTTTTGACCTCTCAATTTTATAATATCTACAATATACTGAAAGCAACGGAAACAAAACGAAGTTTAGTGATGAATTTTTTTTTAATTCTTTTAAAAATTGTTCTTAACAAAATGTTAATTTTTTAATAACGAGCTTCCTAATCGTCGTGAAATTTTAACACGACCTCTTAAATACTTCATACAAAAACATACCAAATTTTTCGAATTTTCTTATCATTTTTTATTTCAACCCTTAAGGAGGTTGAAGTAATGATGATAGAATTCTGAAAATTTGGTATGTTTTTACACGAAGGAGTCAGGAGGTCGTGTAAAAATTTCATGACGATTAAGAGGCTATTTATTGAACAATTAACATTAACATGTTTCATAGGGACTCAACATCCTTAATGCAAACTAGCGAACCGTGTGATTTGTTGAGCTGTCCACATTGCATATCCGGCAATTTGGAATCGCTTCGATTCCCGTATAATAATGTTCGAAAAATCTGCGCTCATTTCGCGGATCAAGACTGACGTCGGTCTACGGTCCGCGTGTGCGTAATATCCAAGAAATCCTCGATACGGGATATTACTGCGACGTCGTCAGGTCATTCGGTTTCGCGGTCACTATATCAACGGAGAGAGAGAGAGAGAGAGTGTTGGGTTGGAAAATGAGTTTGTTCGGTTTATATATATAGTTGGCAAATAAATTCGAGTATATAAATATGTATACTCGAATTTATATAAATATATAATAGTTTAATAATAAATTATATAAATTATATAAAAATGTAATAGTTATATTATAAAAACATAAGTTCGTTTGTTTTCTGACATTTATTCCAGTCTAAAAAACCGAGCGAACTTATTTGCCAACTATATATATATATATATATATATATATATATATATATATATATATATATATATATATATATATATATGCCTGTACACATGTGTATATATATATATATACACACACACAAACCAAACAAACTTATGTTTTTATTATATAACTATTATATATTTATATAATTAACGTAATTATTATATAATAATTATTATTGCTCTTATTTCGGCAGTTGCAAATGGCCTGAGGATTTTTTAATTTTTACAGCCGTAGAAAAGCAAGGGTTGGGGAAAAATTAGGTGCTTTGTTGACACCAGGATTGAGGTTTTCCACTATGGAAATCAATGATTAACGTTGGCGAGGAAAATAGTCGCCTGCGTTGAGCTGGAATACCCCATATATATATATATATATATATATATATATATATAGAATATATAATTATATATAATATATATCTAATATTAATATATAATATATATATATATTGTACGTGAATATATATATATATATATATATATATATATATTCACGTACATATGTACTCGCTACACAACTCTGTAAAAGGGCACGATGTACGCGCGCACACACATAGGAAAAATATAGCGCACACGGGGCCACGCCGTTGCTCGCCTTGTCCCCGTTGCTCATTGCACGCTCTGTACTTGATCCACACGACGCAGCGCCATCCTCGCGACGCTACTAAAAATAGCCCACGATTCGAACTCCCATCAATTCTTATCCCAAAATAACACGACATAGGTGGAAATTCCTCGCGTTTGTCGCTTGGCGATCAGCTGTGATTGTTACTCACTATATATATGCATATACATGGTATCCTGCTATGAATGGATAATTCTGCAACCGTCGATATGCCAGATCATGCCCTACTGTATGCTGGAATTTCAGTTTAGTAAAAGTTCCATGGTTTTCGGGATAAAAATTATCGGCTTTTGGCTTTTCGCGTGGCCATTTCTACAAATGGTCACTTTTTTTGGCTCGGTTAAAAAAAAATACTTTTGGCTATTTGTTTTGTGTTAAAATTTCACGACGATTAGGAAGCTCGTTATTAAAAAATTACCATTTTGTTAAGAACAATTTTTAAAAGAAATAAAAACAAATTTATCAATAAACTTCGTTTTGTTTCCGTTGCTTTCAGTATATTGCAGATATTACAAAATTGAGAGGTCGAAAAAAAAACTTATTGCAAAGTTACATCAGTTTCCATAAGACAACATTTAATGTGTGAATGTTAATTGCTCAATATCGAGCTTCCTGATTGTCGTGAAATTTTTACACGACCTCTGAAATACTTCGTACAAAAACGTACCAAATTTTCGGAATTTTATTATCATTCGCGATTTGGGACTCAACATCCTTAAGCACATTTGGACTACGGCATTCGCCGAAACATTTTCAAAGATCCTCGTTGAAAATTTACAACGAAAAACTGCAAACGAAATTTTTGGGTTCTGATGAAACTAGAGAAATGCAAATTTCGTTGCGTTCCAACGATGGAAACTTCAACATCGCAAAACCCGCAAGAGTACGCGTTGGAACTCAGGAAATAAAGACGCGTATATATACACGTGGACGATTTTAAATTGCCTTTGCAGAGAGAAAAAACCCAGAACGCAATTACGATAGCAGAATACATTTTTTGAATGTATATTTTTTTGAAATACTGCTCTTTGCACCGAAGGTTAAAAGTGGTTGTTCGTTCTAGTCGGGCCAATGAGTATTGTTGCATTCTTGTACAATGGGTTGAGAAAAAGAAGAAAAAAAAAGAATCGCATGAAAAGAACACGAGCTTTGACGGAATACGTCGTCGCGGATATTCTATCCCTCGGACGTTGTTGTGCGGCGCATTTTTTTTTCACTGGCTCCGGTTACGATTCACGCGGAGCGGGCAAAAGGACGTTTAAGGGGGGATTGTCTTTTTTTTTCGCAAAATTTACCGCTTTTTGGGAATTTTTTTGTGAAGAAAGTATACAACGGAAAACTTGTGAAACTTGGCATATAGTTTTATTGATCTGTTTACTACATACAAAAAAATTTTTTAACAATTTCGTCAAAAAATCCGCCTCCCACCCCCCTCGACGCGCGATGGTCCTTTTTTGATGGTGTGCACGATTACAGCCTTCACGTTCATCCTGCAACAAAAACCCAAAAAGCATTTTACTTTAGACACATATAGCTATCGTTCGATGAAGGGGAAAAAAAAAATTGACGATTTGGTGACGTTTTGAACTTGAAGTATCGATTTTTCGAAAAAAATTGATCGATTTTTTGTTATAAATAAAAAACTATTAAACGTATTGCTTTTTTGCTTCATCAAACGATAAAAGGATGTCAGCTGAGCATTCTGTCCAAATTTGAAGGCAATCGGTTGAATAGTTTTTGAGAAATCGTGCACACCATCAAAAAAGGACCATCGCGCGTCGAGGGGGGTGGGAGGCGGATTTTTTGATGAAATTGTTAAAAAATTTTTTTGTATGTAGTAAACAGATCAATAAAACTATATGCCAAGTTTCACAAGTTTTCCGTTGTATACTTTCTTCACAAAAAAATTCCCAAAAAGCGGTAAATTTTGCGAAAAAAAAGACAATCCCCCTTAAGGAGGTGGAGTGTTGGCCACAATCCAATATGTGTGTGTGTGTGTGTGTGTGTGTGTGTGTGTGTGTGTGTGTGTGTGTGTGTGTTAAAAAATTACAACTGACTCAAAATTTCATTTCGAATTGTATAAAACATTCGCTGACGCAGTTTTTTTTCGCACAATTATCATCGATAATGTTACACTTTTTCAAGTTCGTAGAAACACAAAATTTTTCCTTATTTACGTAATAAAAATATAAAAATGCACAACTCTGTCCTTTAATTGTATATTTTATGAAAAACTAGCATATACAGAATAAATGTAAACCTCGCATGTATATTTTTGAGATTCATTTAAGGGGTAACACTACTGTAGAATTTTCAAAATATTGTTTTCTTGTAAATTGGCTCAAGAGATAAATTGAAGCGTCTAGATTAAGGGGGAAAATCTGCGGTGGCTGGCCCGTGTGCGAGGCGTCGAGCGTTTTTCTCCGAACACAATTTTCAGCACATCTTCTAAATAACATTCCGAAGTGAAATACGTACGGGATTTCCCATGAGTTTATTATAGCATTAATTATCAAAAAATGATTGTCCTTTTTTTCTGGCGAAAATTGAGTTTTCACTTTGAGACCTTAGGCCACCGTAACGGGTATAAAATCGTGCGCGAATTTAACAATTTTTTTTCGTACGAAAAAGTGATTCACTCATCAAATTAATTACACATCTATTTCGTATGAATATCGAGCCGTTAGAATTTTTTTTGGATCGCGTTAGTTTTTTTTTTGGATCGAGTTAGAGGTATTTTAAATGCATGCCAATTACACAAAAATGCATATTTTCAAAATTCCCTACTCTACTCGTGTAAATTGATAGAACTTTTTCATTTTCTTTCAAATTCAAATTAGCGTAAGTTACACAGCGTGCCGCAGAGCGTCTCCGATTCAACATGCCTCGCGGGAATGTCTTCGGCGTCGCCATGTTCTATCATTTTATAATATAATTTTTTGTTTTTTATTCACTCGAAGATATGACTAATAACATCCGAGAATAGTATTATCCTCTTACTTGTCATTCAATCGAAAGAAAAATCGCGAAAAATCACTTATTTTTCGACGTTTGCGGTGGTGTGAGACCTTAAAACGACATTCATAACACGTCATTTGACTCAACTGGGCCGCTCCAACCTCCTCAAAGAAGACGAGATCACGGCTGATGCGCTTCCTCTCTCTCTCTCTCTCTCTCTCTCTCTCTCTCTCTCTCTCTCTCTCTCTCTCTCTCTCTCTCTCTCTCTCTCTCTCTCTTTTGTAACCTCTAACGATTCAATTCCCACTGCAACATGCGAAAGGACGAGAATAAGATCCGTCCGTTATCGTCCGCGTGCGCGCGCGTGTGGGGTCAAAGTCTTTTTATTGCCTCTCATGCTTCTCGAAGCGTGTTCGAGTTGTATATGAAAAAAAATAAAAATCTGACGTGCCCAATCGCTAGAACAGGCGCGGTTGATATGGTATTTATTTATTGTTTTTTATCCCCGCTCGTTATTATTATTATTATATATATATATATATATATATATATATATATATATATATATATATATATATTATAATTATAGAGATTTTGTGACAGAGATAAATACCGTTTAACGGCTTTTCGAGTACTCTTCGACAAACAACAACATACCCGTATTTTTGTGATGAGTATTTGCCATAAAAAATTGCATCCTGGAACGAAAGTGATAATTTCATTTCGAGTATAGCGGAATGAAAACAATTGAATTCTAAATCGGACAGAGTGCTGAGAAACTTTTTTCGCACATCGTGTTATCGAAAAAAAAATATTAGGGCACGTTTGAGCAAGGAAAAAACTTACTGATTTTTATGATTTTTTTTTAGTGCAAAGATTTTTTCGCGATTTTTTATACTCGGGGTATGTTTTATTACTACTTTGGCTGTTGGGTGGTATTTTTTTAGTCGATTAATCTTTGAACGTAGCGAAGATGTGGCATGGTCTTCTAAACCGGCTGCAGCGGATGTTGTATAAGGCCTGAAACGGTTTATTCTTTATTTGTACTGAATTTATCGAAAAAAATGATTTCGAATGTGTTTTTTTTTTCTTTACATTCAGCAGGAATTTAAAAAAAACCGTTTCAGGCATGTCGAAGCCGAATTGGAAAGTACAAAATTATTGATAGTATTATTGGACATTAAAATGATAAAAATCGTGTAAAAAAAAAGATTAATTTGGAGAAAGATGGAAGGAAAAATGAGCCCACGATGAGACTAGTCTTAAAAATCGTAGAATGGGTCACTCTATTTTAGAGAATTTTGTGGAAAAATTAAAAATTGGTCATCATTTTCAAACGAATAGTTTTCACTTTAGAAGCAAAAAAAACGTTAACATTGATAATTGATAATTTTATAAATATTTTCTAACGAAAGTATGCTTCAGAATGAAAAAAAATATATAGTGCTATTTGTCGATATCTTCATTAATTAAGGAGTTATCAGCGTTCAAACGTTTCCAAAACTTCTGAAATCGACATCTGTCGGATAAATTATAACTCCTAAAAGAGAGAAGATAAAAATCTAAAAATTGGTATGGATATTCCTTTCGAGAGGTACAAATTTACAACAGCAAAAGAAATCAGAAAAACCAAAAATGTCGGAGTCACAGGCTAGCTGAAACAGCGTAGAATATTCCATGTATACATTAAACTTGTGAGACAAAAATCGCTATTCTTTGACACCGAGAATCGTCGTCGTTCCCTTCATTAGATCATCACATCTGAATAATGAACGCGCCCGATAAGGAGAAAAACGAAATCTCTCTCACAGCAGTTCGATCGTGGTGGGTGTTGGCGCAGGGGGGGCCCCACGATAACAACTTGGTCGTCTTATCCCCGCCGTTCCAAGAACTTCATTGTTTCTCTGATACTTGTCGTGCCCGACTCGACCCAACATTCTTTGTTTGTTATCCACAACTACACGTGTTTGTTTTTTTTTTTCTCAATTCTTTCTTTTTCTCGCCAGCCTCGCTCGACAAATCGTTGTTTGAAATTTCACCAGGCTTCGTTTGCCGGTGTTCACATATGTGTATCCATTGTTGGTCGTCAAACTTCCAGAAACGCGAGGCTTGCTAAATGAGCGTTGCCGATTGTTTCTTTTTTTTTGTGTTTACACGGCCTGCTGTTGCACGCGCGTTTTTCGGACGACTTTTTTTTTGCATTGCGCGATTGAAGCTAACTCCTTCACTTCCTCGTACACACGGACACAATGGACAATTATTTTATAAAATGTTTTGCCTTCGAAATATTTTTGGCTGCGACAAGTCGAGCGACCCACTCCGTATATCTTGCAAAGTAAACCTCGTATACGAAAAATCTTCGGACGAAATTTTTTCTTTTCTTCACGCTCGATACGATGCCGTGAAACAATATGTAGGTTTCCATTGAAAAAAACAAGTTGACCTTCGAATGACCTTGAAATACCTCGTTTGAGGATCTTCCAAGGTCACTGTATTGCGGAGCTCTCTGAACCCTGCAACTTTTGGTTGAAACTTTTTTTCGTATCTTCGATAGTTTTCGAGATATTTGGCCGCAACGATCGACTCGGGACACCCGGTATATAGGTATGTACAGGGTGTCACATTTTTATTGCACACCTTGGATAAATCGCGAAAATGGAGTAGCATCGAAAAAAGTTTGTTACAGCAGATTTACATGATTTTTGAGGTAGGTGAGTGAGTGAGTGAGTGAGTGAGTGAGTGAGTGAGTGAGTGAGTGAGTGAGTGGGTGGGTGGGTGGGTGGGTGGGTGAGTGAGTGAGTGAGTGAGTGAGTGAGTGGGTGAGTGAGTGAGTGAGTGAGTGAGTGAGTGAGTGAGTGAGTGATCCGTTCCAGAAGGCGGATTAATACTTGACGAATTTCCCGACGAGAACAATTTTTCTTTCCTCCTCTCGTTAGACCCCATAGACAGATGTATGCAAATTAAAAACGAATAATTTTTGTTTGCGTAAGTGTGATACGTATTCGCTCTAAGCTGGAACATTTTCCATACTATTTTCTTCGAGACGACAGCTCGATTCTAATTATTATCACGATCTGCCCCAAATAATAGAAAATTCGGCTCGCAAATTATGATATGCATACGTGAGTATGCATTGAAAAATATCTTTTTCGAAATGAACAGTCGCAGCTAATTGAGAATACCTAAGAATTTACTAAAAGGTAAAATTCGTTTTCAGATTAAGGGCTCACGATGTATTTGAAGAGTTTGATCATATCGATGTTTGGTTTTTGACGCATTTCCAAAATATAACATTTTCAATGTATTCCCCAAAAATTACAAGTCGACTCGTTTGAAGTTTATTTTTTCAAGATGGCCGACCACGATATCTCGAACTCGCTGTATCGACTTCAAATTTACCAAGCTCCTTTTACATATTAAAAAGCAGTGCTCAAGCGAGGAAAATTTCTTCTTGATGCATCTTTTATTTATTAATGAAAATGGAGCGTTTTTTTTCACGGGAAATTAATACTTTCACTGCGGCCGTTTTTTCGAAAATCGATATTTCATTAAATCTTTCGTCCAAGCACTAAATAATTTCGTGCGAAAACTAAATGCGTTTGTTTTCTTTATTTCGGATGATTTGTTTCCGAGCAGCAGTGGTCACCGCGAAAGATGTGTTTGCAGTGAAAGTTTGCATCGTTAGAATGCAACGAAAATCCTTCGTTAGATGTTCATTTCTTTTATTTTTATTCCTATGCCGAACCCTTTTCACATGTTTATATTGTAGATCTTCGAATAATTGTCTTCCAAAGCAATTGAGGGATTTCTGTAGGTTAATTTTGCGGAAGAAAGTAAAAAGAAATTAATAAGTATTTATTCCCAATGCGTTCCGACGACGCACACTTTATTCTCATGTTTTCAGTAGGAAAAGCTGGTCGTAACGAAGGCCGTCTAGTCAGAACTAGTTTTCATCAGGTCAAAAGTATCTAAATTAAAAACGGGTTTCGTAAAAAAAAACACGCACATACATACATACATTTATACATACATACATACAAATATATATATATATATAATCTTAAATCTAAAATCTAAAAAAATGTCTGCACGTGTGCATAAATTTATTTATAAGAAAAATACGTGTACATGCCCCGAAATATTCAATCCTAACAATGAAAAACGACGAATATTCTCAATAAACGATTATATTGTTCGTTTTTTTTCTGTATACACATACAGTTCATCATACCGATTTATCTCGAGACTTCGAAATAATTTCGGAACAGCGGAGCAAATCGAAAATTCCCTAGACACGTATCGAGTAGATTCAAACGAGGAGTCACATGGCAAGATAACTTTCTCCCTTAGTGGACGTTTTCAAGGTTATTCTAAGGTTAACTTAACAAAATGGATACCTACTAATATTTTTTAGGGCGGCTTCTTATTCTACGCAACAAAAGCAGGTTACTTTTGCGCGTAACATTTTTTCATCTGGCCATTATTTTCGGACACTGCGAACTTATTATTATTATTATTATCATTATTTACAAACACGAAGCAATTTTGGGCACGATGTATCTTTAAGAATCTCTTCTAATAAAAAAAATATGTATATATTTATCCAAAAAGCAGATAGCCAAAAATTCCCTGGGATCGTTTTTCATCCAACATATCCCCCCCCCCTTCGTATGGCTCGTGACGAAACTTCGTAATCCATTGCAACCCCTCTACGTACTTTTACCAGCCTCGAGCTTTGCTTCGGGACCAGTACAATAATTCGGGAGAAAAAAGAGACCCGCAGTTCCGTACGAAAATGTACGAAGCTTTGAGTCTTTTCACGTGCGGCACAAAGCCACGAGTCGTAAAATTTATCTACCGGAATAGACGCAACGATATTTCGGGCGAAGCGATCGAATTTACGCTAAATATGTATCCGGCGAAGTGATTCGTTCGAGTGTAATGTACATTGTCCCGACTCGCCGAAAACGATGCACACAATTGGGGGCGACGCGAGAGGTTCGCCGTTCGGTGGACTCGCTGTGCGGTCACGTGGGAAATCTTGAGGCGCGTCTGGGTCTTCCCCTTCGCGCGACCCTTTGCACATGTGTACATAGTATGTGTGCGAATGAGGACGAAATATACATTTATATACAGGGTGGATCGTTTAACGTGACCACCCCAAATATATCTGCGTTGCCTTTAGAGTGACGAAAACGAACCCAAACGAACCCAAACGAACCTAAACGAACCCAAACGAACCTAAACGAACCCAAACAAACCCAACGTATTTTGATGAAAAATCATTTCAAAGTCATGATATCATAGGTCGTTGGATTCGTCTGAATATCAGCTACAACGTCTCCTCTGTGTCCCTTAATTCCGACCACGCAGCCGTCATATTTGACCCAAAACAAGACTTCACGAGTGGCAAAAATTTGAAATTCGACCCTTAAGGGGGTGAAACAGCGCTTTTAAAGTACGTATGAGACGATATATTTTTTGCCAGATTTACTTGAAACTTGGCATAAATACACTAAAATACAAATCATTAAACTGTAATTGAGCAATTGCCAAAATTTGACCTTTAAGGGGGTTAAACAGGAGTGTTAACGTTTGTATGAGAAAAAATATTTTTCGACCAGATTTACTTGAAACTTGTCGAATTTATTTTATATATAACATTATATGTTTTCCTCACTGCTCGGTGACGTGTAGACACAGTCAAGTAGTACTTTTAACCCCTTAACTGTGTTTGTTTAGGTTGGCATAAATATACCAAACAAAACCAAACGAATACATGTTTGATTATTTGTATTGGGTTTCAAGTTGGGTTTCAAGTGTCAAGCAAATCTGACCAAAAAATATGTTGTTTCGTATAAACTTTAAGGGAGGGCGGGAGAGAGAGGAAGAGGGCGCGAAGAGAGAGTGAGAGTGAGTGAGTGAGTTAGTGAGTGAGTCAGTCAGTCGGTGAGAGTGAGTGTATGAGTGAGTGAGTGAGAGTGAGTGTGTGAGTGAGTGAGTGTTGAGTGAGTGAGTGAGTGAGTAAGTGAGCGAGAGTGAGTGAGTGGGTGAGTGAGTGAGAGAGTGAGTGAGTCAGTCAGTCAGTCAGTGAGAGTGAGTGTGTGAGTGAGTGAGTGAGTGAGTGAGTGAGTGAGTGGGTTAGTGTTGAGTGAGTGAGTGAGTGAGTGGGTGAGTGAGTGGGTGAGTGAGTGAGAGTGAGTGAGTGAGTTAGTGAGTAAGTGAGTGAGTGAGTGAGTGAGTGAGTACGCGAATGAGAGTGCGTGAGTGAGTGAATGAGTAAGTGAGCGTGAGTAAGTGAATGAGAGTGAGTAAGTGAGTGAGTGGGTGAGTGAGTGAGTGAGTGAGTGAGTGAGTTAGTGAGTAAGTGAGTTAGTACGCGAATGAGAGTGAGTGAGTGAGTGAGTAAGTGAGTGAGTGAGTGAGTGAGTGAGTGAGTGAGTGAGTAAGTGAGTGAGTGAGTGAGTGAGTGAGTGAGCGTGAGTAAGTGAATGAGAGTGAGCGAGAGTGAGTGAGTGACTGTGAGTGAGTGAGTGAGTGAGTGAGCGAGGGTAAGTGAGCGTGAGTGAGTGAGTGTGAGTGGGCGAGTGAGTGAGTGAGTGAGTGGGTGAGTGAGTGAGTGTCAGTGAGTGAGTGAGTGAGTGGGTGAGTGAGTGAGTGAGAGAGTGAGTACGCGAATGAAAGTGAGTGAGTGAGTGAGTGAGCGTGAGTAAGTGAATGAGAGTGAGTGAGTGGGTGAGTGAGTGAGTGAGTTAGTGAGTGAGTGAGTGAGTGAGTGAGTGAGTGAGTGAGTGAGTGAGTGAGTTAGTGAGTAAGTGAGTGAGTGAGTGAGTGAGTGAGTGAGTGAGTGAGTGAGTGAGTGAGTGAGTGAGTGAGTGAGTGAGCATGAGTAAGTGAATGAGAGTGAGTGAGCGAGAGTGAGTGAGTGAGTGAGTGAATGAGTGGGTGAGTGAGCGTGAGTGAGTGAGTGTGAGTGGGCGAGTGAGTGAGTGAGTAACTGTGAGTGAGTGGGCGAGTGAGTGAGTGTGAGTGAGTGAGTGGGTGAGTGAGTGAGTGAGTGAGTGAGTGAGAGAGAGGGGGGGGAGAGGGATGTATCGTGTTTAGGTCAACTGCCGGACGCCTTGGCCACGTTGCCGGTCTCGAATGTGCACATGGTTCCGAAATTCAGCTCTCCTTCTTTCTCTCGACATCTCGGATAGATATACAGTCTGCTCTGGCAACGTTGCCACCCTGTCGCCAGCATATAGCGCGGCTCCGATGCCTCTCCGGCTAGGTCCTTATCGCTTGCACGGCGCACCAACGGATCAGCGGTGGTGCCAAACGGCAATGGACCGGGGCGGCGGCGCAACCTCTCTCTCTCTCGCTCTCTCTCGCTCTCTCTCTGAATTTACGTTTGTTCCAAGTGTTCGCTTGGCCTGCTCGGGCTATTGACTGTCAGGGGCGCGACAAAAGGAGCGAGAGTGCGAGGCGAGTAGGTGAGCGGTGGAGGGAGACGGAACGAGAGAAAGCAGAAGAGCAGAGGGAAAGAGAGAGAGAGAGAGAGAGAGAGAGAGAGAGAGAGAGAGAGAGAGAGAGAGTGTGTGTTCGGTCAACGTGGGTCGTCGTCGTAACAGCTCTCTCTCTCTGTCTCTCTCTCTCTCTCTCTCTCTCTCTCTCTCTCTCTCTCTCTCTCTCTCTCTCTCGCTCTCTCTCTCCCATCCTCCCCTTTTCGCCCTCGCCCTCAATTTTGTTTGCGCAGTGTGGTTGCTTTATTTTTTGTAGTAATTTGCTATATTGCATTATTTAGTTTAGTTATCATTTATCATTGCCATTCATGCGCAAAGTACCTTGAATAACGATTATGAATAATAAGTAATCCGAATATTTCAAAATAGCAAATTAGTCATAGGAGCGATAGGGAGCGGAGAGAGAGGAGCGAGGAAGGGAGAAATTATATTTTTTATGATGCTTTAGTTAAACTTTGTGGCAAGTTTAACATTCGAACTTTAGGGTAAGTTTAACTAGAGCGTCATAAAAAATGTAATCCCACCTCTCCCTGAGGCTCTCTCTTTGTTTGTTTCTCTAGTATGTATTTATCTATTCATCTAGCAGATAACTCAGTTTTCTCTGTCATTCAATTTAGTGGTTTCAGTATAACTAGATTTTAATGGTTCTTTTTATTCAACTTCGTAAGTATAGTACTTAACTAGTACCATAGCATTTTTCCACATCGCCCCCCCCCCCCTCCCGCCTCGCGCTTTTTATTTCTCTAGTATCTATGCCTATATATAGTAGATGACTCGGTTTTTTGTTATATTGAGTTGCATCAGTATCACCAGATGCTAGTTATTTTTTATTCACTTTTTATTGTTACTTGTGTAATTTTTATTCATCTTGTTCCATGACGTTGAAGTTTGCGTTGCTGCAATGCAACGAAAGGTAATTCTTTTTCAATTACTCAATGTTTTTTGGCCGATTTAGGCTGGAAAGATCGCTCAATTGTTTCTACATATTCTCATTAGAAATGTATGATTTCAAATTGCTACAAAGGCTTTGGGTAACGATAAAAATAATGAAATAAAAAATGGAAAAAATATCGTTGCTATCCAATGATGCAAACTTCGAAGTTATATTATTCCTCATTTGCCTGACTGATCTTCCTGATATAAACAAATATATATATATACACTGCCGGCCAAAAGTTTCAGTACACCAGTCAAAATTTCTTGCCGCACTAAAAGTTAGATAACGGACTAAAAAATTAAGATAATCAAATTTTCCAAGCGGCGATTTAAAGAGGACAAGTTTACCTTCATTTTTCCTTTTTAGAACATTTTTTTCACTTTTTTTGGGCCCGGCACGCCTTTTTGAAAATGGCTACTTTTCAGCTTCTTTTGCACGCCTAAAACTGCCCGCATAACTTCTGGCGAATTTCTCCGCTCGTTTTTTCCATGGCAAACTTAAAGAGAGTATCAAAACCTACATTTTTCTATTTTTAGCAAGTTTCGTACCATCTTTTTTTGCTCCAAGTATTGCATTTTTAGCTAAAAAGACATGTTTTAGAAAAATAGGCGTAGTCCAATAACTATTGGGTTTCCGAGAAAATGTCAAGAGGGCAAAAAGTTGCATAGGTTTACACTGGAGTAGCCAGAATTTTTTCAGAATTTTTTGGAAAAAATTTTTTTCACACTTTTTGGTGCTCCATATGGGACCTATGGGGTTTAGGACAATCTATCATGATAGAAAATTTGTTTACTTTTTCATTTTTAATTAACTACAATTTTTTCAGAATTTTTCAAAATATTTTTGTAACAATTTTTTCAATATTTCAAACTTTTTTCCGACTAGAACTCGCAGGTTCATCTTCGATTGTTGAGTTGTTGTGTCTCAAGACCTATCGGATTTGAGACCAAATATTAAAAAGAAGAAACTTTAAACTTTTCAACTGTTTATGTATATATCAATCTAGTTATATGAAATATGTGTGTGTGTGTATATATTAAATATATAGTGTAATATATATTCAAAAGTAAAAGTAGAGTAAATAAATAAAAAGTAATATAAAGTAAAGTAAAGTAAGGTAAAGTAAAGTAAAAGTATTAAATATAAATTAAAAGTAAAGTATAGGTATATTAAAAAGAAAAAATTTTAAGCTTTTGAACTTGTTATGTATACATGAATCTAGTTCATAGTTCATGTAACTAGATTCATTTATACATAACAAGTTCATAAGTTTTTTCTCTTTAATATATATATATATATATATATATATATATATATATATATATATATATATATATATATAGACACTGAAATGACGTTGAAATACAGCAATTTTTTGTTCAATTCCCACATCATTTTTTTGCTAATCCAAAGCCTTTATTTTCTACAAATTGCGATCGTAAATTTCCGACAAGAGTATGTAAAAACATTTAGTTGATTTTAACAGCAAAACATTAATTTTCTTGTTTAATAATTTAAATCCAATTCAAAATTATTTCA
The DNA here is from genome assembly GCA_951751655.1 of Ophion costatus. Taxonomy (NCBI): domain Eukaryota; kingdom Metazoa; phylum Arthropoda; class Insecta; order Hymenoptera; family Ichneumonidae; genus Ophion; species Ophion costatus. The sequence goes on from OX632359.1 coordinate 1,450,608, forward strand.
TCCAATACAAAATCGCTATAGCCCCTTCCGTAGGGTCAAATGAATTCCCGCTGTAAAATCCACTGCCTTGCGAGACCAACTTCGTTCCACGATCCAAAAGCCTCTATCCGGATGACCCCACGGATGGCTGGGGGAGGGGGGGCAGCCACCAGATAGTGGAAAGTTCTCCGTCAATTTGGCATTGCCATATCGACGATATACTCCAGCGAAAAATAATATTCCCGGACAGAGAGACGACCATGCCTGAAGAGAGGAGGTGAAAGTGGCCGAGGGCGTGGGGATAGCGATCGCAGGAATCAGAAGGAAAAGCGTGGCAGGGGCCGGGCACACGACGGAGCGTCGAGGGGCACCGCGGTTTTGGCATTGCCAGGGGGCATCCCTTCAGGGTTGAATGACCGGGGAATCGTTCCATACCTCCTCTGGTACAATTTTTTTTCGTTTTTTTTTTCTGGTGAGCCACCGTTCCCTTGGAGACATCGTACCGCACATGGAGAAAATCACTCTTAGGACAAACGTGCGATAAAAATAACATCGCAACGAAATAACGAGAATATTAATTTTTTAATTTAGTTTTGTATTGATGGGAATTGATTGAATGGGATTGCGATCGATATATAATTTTTATTATATTTTATTTCCAACAGTATGGTGTGCTACACCTTTTACATAACCGTCTTTCGTTCAATTATATCTACGTAAGGTTACAATATTTTTACAATATTTTATTTTTGCTTAAAGTTAGAGTTTAAAGTTAGTATTCCTCCGTTCTTTCATTCCCTCGGTTGGCGGTGGTTCCCTCGGTTCTCGCTTTTTTTAAGGTTCTTTCGTAGGCTTTTATATACTGGCAAATTTCGGGCTTAATTTCCGCTTTTAGGGTTTCTATCGTCCATTCCGTTAGTTTCCTTCCCTCTCTCTCTCCTCTCCAGTTATCTAACGCCTGTACATATTCCCTACCTATGTTAGCTCTGATTTTTTCGCATTTCCAGATGTGCTCAAGGCTCTCTTCCTCTTTTTTGCAGATTTCGCAATTTGTGTCACTATATCCCTTTTTTCCTTGTTTCCCTACATTACCACATCTGAGCCGCGCCCACGTTTCCTTCAGGTCCCCGTTCGTGTTTTCATCGTCCCAGTATTTTTCCATATTTATCCCCATTTTTATTTTGGCGTAGTTTGGGCAGAAGGTCGATGTATCGGCCTTTACCCAATCTCGCTGAGTGTCTTGTTCCATTTTTAATTTGACCCCTTCTTTGAGAACTTTTTCTAGTCTTCTTCCTTCCCCCCCTTTCCATATCAAATCTACTACTCTCCCGTCGCCGACTTCCCTCATGGCGTTGACAAATTCTTTTCCCCATCTCGATGGATTCCCATTTTTGATCCCCCTCATTTCCTCCCTCAGGCATATTTTTGGCCATCGGCCCTCTTCCATTTTAATGATTTTCACGATGTAGTTTCCCGCCCTTCGTCTCGCTTCTACTTCGACACTTCTCCTTCCTGCTTCTAATTTCCACAGATAGTCCGGTGTGTTTTTTGCCAAACCCATTGCCATTTTCACAAAAGTTCCCTGTAATTTTTCCATAACTTCCCTTCTTTTCCACCCCCAAAGCTCTATCCCATAGAAGGCCCCAGCCTTAACCAGCGAGTCCATAAGCTGTAGCCTATGCTTTAGCTTGTTAACTCGTGCCCTTTTCATAATTCCCCACACTGAATTTATGGCCTTACGCGCTTTTCCTTCCAGACTCATTAGATGTTTCCGCGTTGTGTTTTTTGTGGAGAACCAATACCCTAGATATTTGTATTCATTTACAATTTCAATGTTCTCTTCTTTAAACATAAAGTTCTCGTTTTTCTTTTTCCTTCCCCCATTCCGAAATATGATTACTTTTGTTTTTTTTACGTTTACCTCCATGTTTTCTTTTTCCACGTAGCGTTCCAATGTTTTAAGCATTTCGCGTAACCCTGCGGCTTCTTCCGCTACCAGGGCCACGTCGTCCGCATATTTTAACGCGTAAATTTTTTGTCCTCCTATGACCGTACCTCCTTCCTTCTTACGTTTCCATTCATCATCCACGTCGTCCAGTACCAAGTTGAATAGTAGTGGACTCAACGGGCAACCTTGTCTTACTCCCCTTATTGTTTGGAAACTATTCGATATTCCCTCCCCCGTTATCACCTCATTGTCGGTTTTCGCGTAGATTCCTTTGATCATGTCGTACATTTTTCCCCTAATTCCTTTTTGCCAGATTTTATTTAGCATTCTTTCCCTATCAATCTTGTCAAAAGCTGCCTTGAAGTCCACGAATGCTACGTACATTTTCCCCCCCTTCTTTTTCAACCTATTATTTATCAATGAATTTAAGACAAAAATGTGATCCCTCGTTCCCCTATTTGGTCTAAATCCTGCTTGACTTTCCTTTAGGATTTTTTCTTTTTCTATCCAGTTCCTTAACCTACTTGCCATGATACTGGTTAAGATTTTATATCCAATGTCGAGCAATGCTATTCCCCGGTAGTTGCTCACCATGTTGTCATCGCCCCCTTTGAGAATTGGATAAATTCTGGCTATCTCCCACCCCCTTGGCAATCTTCCTGTTTCCCAACATTTATTTAAGATTTCTCTTAGCTTTTCTCTTCCTTTTTCGCTTAGGCCTTTTATAAACTCTCCTGTTATTCCATCTTCCCCTGCTGCTTTTTTCTTTTTCAGGTTCCTTATTGTCTTATTCATTTCGTCTTGGTCAATTTCTTTATCAAGCTTTTCCTCTGCTGAGGCCTCCGATCTATTGCAAATTTCGTTTTTCTGAATTAATGTCCGCTCACTTCCTTCTTCCTTTCTACCCAATAAGCTCTCAAAATGTCTCACCCATTCGTTTTTATCGATATTTTGTCCAAAACTTTTCTTTTTGTTCCTAAAAAGTCCCACGGCCGCCCACCATTCAACCATGTTTTTACTTTCTCTGACTTTCGCCCATTTTTCTTCGAAACATGCAAGTCTTTTCGCAGCGCACAATTCTTTTAACACTTTTCTTTCGTTCCTTAATCTGATCTTGTGTATATCAGATTTCGTCACCAGGAAATCGTTCAAGCATTTCCACACGTTTTTCCTCTGCTCCTTGCACTCCCCATCCCACCAACTTGTTTCATTAATTACTTCTTTATGTTTCTTTACCATTCCTACTTCTTGCGCGGCTTCCCAAATGGTTTTCTTTAATCGCTCCCAATTCATTTCTCCTTCGTTTCTTTTTTGTGTTTCATCAATTAATCTGTCCACTTCTACTTCGAAGTCTTTGTATCCCTCTTCGGTCCACCTAAGTCTTTTGCTATATTCTTTCGTATTTCTTTCATTTTTCTTTTTTGTTTTCTGTTTCGACCCTCCTTTAATGTTGAACGCTACTGGTAGGTGGTCTGATTCTATTCTAGGTAGTACATTTATCGAAGTTACCGTGTTTTCTTCTTCGTCTTCCATTTTAATCACCAAGTCGAGAACCGAATTGCCACCGCCTCCCCCTATGAAAGTAATTTTCCCCTTTCGATCCCCTTCCAGTCGCCCATTAAGTATTGCCAATCCCAGACTTTCACAAAACCTTAATAATTTTCTACCTTCGGTGTTTATCACATTATCCTCTGAGCGTCTTTTATCGTCCAGCCCTCCAGTTTTTTCACACTCTACTATTCCCTTATCCGTACCCACTCTCGCATTCAGATCTCCCGCTATGATTACCCCTATTCCGTCCGCTAATCCTTTTTCTATCAGCTTTCTCAATTCTTCCTTCATTCGTGCAAACCCCGTATTGTTGTATGCTTCGATTATCCACAAGTCCTTATACAGTGGTTTGCGGTCGATTTCTATTATCATTCCGAATTTCCATTCCTTTATTTTGCAGCGGTTTGTTAGGTGATTCCTAACTCCTATAAGATGGCCCCCGCTCGCCCTTCCCATTTTCTTTTCTCTTTCTGCTGGTTTCGCCCACCACTTAAAGTTTTTGTTTAATGTCTTTAATGCTTCTTTCTCGATTCCCCTTTCCAGCCAGGTTTCCTGTAATAGCACAATTTCAAAATCGTTGAGAAATTTGGCGATCTTCCGGATTTTCCCCCATCCAGCGATATTCCACGTGACGACGTTCAGGTAGTCTTCTTCTTTCTTCACGAAAAAGCATCTCCTCAAGGCGTCCCTCGCCCTCCATCCATCGCCACCAGACTCCGTTGATGCGTATTTTCATGTACCCGATTGCCACACTATTTCCTCTTTTTTGTTCGGCCTCGGCCTTACTCCGCAGCCAGTCTCGAATTTCGATTTCCCTCGGCGTTAAATCATCCTCGAGCCATACCCCTGATCCTTTCAGTTGCCTCTTTCTCCTCATCAGTTCTTTTTTTGTTTCTGCTGATCTACAGGTTACCACGGGACCTCCACCTAGCCTTTGGACCTTCATAATTTGTGGGTCTATTCCTAGCCAGTCCTCTAGGATACCCGTGATTTCCTGAGCTTTCCTTATCTCACTTCCCCCGTTGCCCACTCCTCTCACCTTGATATTCCTCTTTCTTTTTGCTCTTTCGATCTTCTCAAATTCCCATTCACCTGCTGACAGCGCATCAGGTCGTCTTTCTTCATTCCTCTCATACCCCTCCCGGTAGTGTTTCTCACCTCCTATCTGCCTTCCTTCTCCGCCCGGTCTCCTCCCTTTCTTACGTCTCCGGGATACCACTTCCTCGAATTCACCCCCATCGCTTGGTTCACGATTGTTGTGATCTCCCGACTCTCTTTCCATGTAAGCGCTGGCCATTCCGTTGTTACTGTTGTTATTGTCATCTTCTTCCTCTGCGTCCGGGACGAATGCGTCACTTGTGTTTCTATTCGAAGTTAGCGCTCTTAATTCGTCCCCCATTTTCCTTATGGTTCCTTCGTATCCGTTTCTTTCCTCTTCCCAAATCGCTCTGTCCCTGTATGTAGCCATTTTCCATACTTCGGCCTCACCGAGCAGGTCTTTTATGATCGCGTTCATATTTTCGCATCTGCAAGGTAAAGGTGCCATATGCTCTTTCTCTTGTTGTAATCGTTCTATTATTACCTCTTGTTCGATCACTTTTTCCCTCCATTTCGCTTGTTCCTTAATTATCAGTTCTTCCACTTTTCCTCTTGGGATCAGGTCTTCCTCTTCGTCGCCTTTCCTGTCCCCTCCCTTATATCCTTGTCTTTGTCCCGAACTGTTCATCCTATTCTCTACCGCTCTTTCTACCACCCTTTCCACCTCACCTCTTAACTTGATCTCCCATTTTTCCTCCCAGTTTTCCAACTGCTTGCTTTTCATTTTTTCCAGGTGTTCATCCTTCCATGCAGATGTGTTCGTCCCCTCTTCATCTCCTCTCCTTGACCGTTCACTTGATCCTCCTTTGTATCCTTTCTTGCGTTTTCCAGTGCCCCAGCAGTCCATGAGCGATCTCACGCCATGGATTTTCCTTTTTTTTCGTCCCAGAGCTCCTCTCGGTCTTCCTCTCCTCCTTTTTCCTGTTTCCAGAATTTCATCCGTCGTGTCTCGTTCCTCTCCCGACTCTACTCTCGGTGAATCTCCACCTGTCAAATTCACGTACGCGTGCCCCGTCGGTGTCTCGCAGATTTCGTCGCTCAGATCGGTTCCTCCTTTACCCACGCCGATCTCGTCTTCTTGGTCGACGGAGTAGAGTACCTCCTCTCCTTCAGTGGCACGCCGTCTCGCGTTGCCGTCGCTGCCGTCCTTCGCCTCACTTCCGCCTTCTTCCCTCTCTCTCTCTCTCATATTCTCGGCGTCCTCGCCACATAACCTCATTGTTTTTGACCAGAAGTTCCTTTTTCAAGAACTGCACTTTTTCACCCTCTTCCAGCTCACCCACACTTTCACTACCTCCGCTCTCTCGCCGCTACCTCCTCCGCCACTTTTCAGTTGTTTCCCTGCTTTTATGCTATCACTTTTATTCGCCAAATGGACACACCCGTCATCGGCACCTCTGTTTGCCACGATCGCCCCGACGAATCTCCGATCGATATATAATATATATATATATATATACATATAGTATATACGTGTCTATGCAGTGCAATGAATATTCTCTTTCATTTCTGATTTTATTTCGTTATTTGTAACACTCTGAAAAATCATTTCTCTGTTTAGTTTGGTTTGGTTTGTTTGGTTTGTTTGGTTTGGATTATCTGGATTAATAAATGAACAATGAATCGAGTAATGAAAAGGTCGTGATGACCTTTATTAATAATTATGCATTGTTAAATTAATTATTATTTATTAATAATTAAATAATGAATTAATTATTATTTATTAATAATTAAATAATGAATTAATTATTATTTATTAATAATTAAATAATGAATTAATTATTAAAAAGGTCGCGATGAAAATGAATATTTCCCAATCGCTCAAAATTCTCATTTATCGTCCCAATACTAAAATTTATTCCGAACTGAGACAATTCGTGAATAATTAGGGGGAGGAATAAAGGCCACAACGAAAATAAATAAATAACTAATCAATACAATGTCGTCCAATTTCGCATCGTTTCAATGCGACAAAAATTAATCATTTATTATCAATCGATTTTTTTTGGCCGTTTTAGACTGTCAAAATCGCCTAAACGTTATGACGTATTATTATAAATTTACCATCTCAATTTGCAAAAAATCATGTGCACAAAAAATTGCTTTGGTTACTGGTAAAATAATACGAAATACAAGAATTTGTATTTCGAATAATAACGAAATACAAGAAAATAATAACGAAATACAAGAATAATAACGAAATACAAGAATTGCCTTCTCCAACCATGCGAACCTCAACGTCATGTACGAACGAATGAAAAGTTTGCAATAAAGTTTAATATTTCCGAATTGCTCGAAATTCTTACTTATTGTTGCAAATCTCAAATTTATTTCGGTGAGAGAACTTGAGAAAATTCGCGAGTAGTTAGGTGATAGAAAAAAAAGCCAATACGTGCACGCTTTTCGGATCATATGTTTTTGACTGATCGGAGTTGACACGTGTCGCCGCTAGTAGCGCTCGCGGGATTTGTCGATCCGCCAGTCTCGCGGAGAGGAGAGAACGGGCTGGCTCGCTCCCCTGTTTCGAGACATTCGAGAGTTATATATATTTACAGAGTACGTACGTATATGTAAATATGTATGTGTGTGTTTATGTATATATGTGTATGTATGCATATATATATATATATATATATATATATATATATATATATATATATATATATATATATATACACATATATATATATATACACATATATATAAATGCTTCATTGGATGCTGCGAGATCCCTCGCGTGTCTCGCCAGGGAGCAGTCGATTCCGGTGGACGAGCGCACGCCGCCAGGGTTCGAGCTCCCCGCAAATCCCGCCCCGTAGAAATTCCCTTCCGCCCCTCGCCTCTCCCCTCGACCACCTCTCACGGGTCATCTCCGTCTTCCTGCGAACGCAGCGGGGACGGTAAGCACTTTAAGGATGTTTAGCATATACAGGCTCTTCCGAAACTGACGGCCGAGCAAAAAATTTGCCAGCTCTGCACTTTTTCATTTTTTAAAATTTTTTATTCGTGCAATGCAACTCTGATCGCAATTTTCGAGAAAATTCTCATACTTGTTTCGCCTGTACAGGCTCGTTCAAAAGTGACAGTCGAGTGGAAATTTGGGAATCAGATTTTTTCCCAGTTTTGTCGAAGGTAAAGGCTTCGCAAGCGGAATTTTAAAATGTGTTTTGATTGGAGACGCTTTTGAGATTTTTTTGTCTCTATGGGCTTGTGCGAGTGTGGGGGTCGAGAAGTTTTGTGTTTTTGATGATTTTGGGTAGGAAGGCTTCGGTGTTCTAATTTTTCAAGGGTTGAAGCTTTGGTACTCGGGTTGGCACATGTTTTGGGCTGTTGAGTGTGTACAGGGCGGATCAAAAGTATATGTCCGGAGAAAATTTGGGAAAATTTCGCTTTTTTTGTAATCTCGTGTGAAAAGGTACTGAAATTGTACTTTTCGAAAATTCGATATTTTCGAATTTGAAGCTGTAATTCGGTTAGGATCACTGGCGTGTACAGGCTCGACCAAAAGTAAACGACCAGCGAAAATTTGAGAAATTTGCGCTTTTTTTTATAATCACGTGTGAAAAGGTATTGAAATAACACTTTTTGAAAATTCGAAATTCTTACCTTTGAGGCTGTAATTTATTGACGATTTCTAGTCTGTACAGGCTCGACCAAAAGTAAAAATCCAGAGAAAATCCGAGAAACTTCGGCTTTTGCGATAATTCCGAATAAAAAGGTATTGAAATTACCCTTCTCGGAAATTCGATATTCTCAAATTCGATGCTGTAATATATTGAGGATCCTTGACGTGTACAGGGCCGGTCAAAAGTAAAAGTCCAGGAGGAATTTGAGAAATGTTCGCCTTTTGATCATTTCGTGTGAAAAGATATTAAAATGACCCGTCTCCAAAGTTCAAAATTCGAAAACTCGAAGCCGTAAATTGCTGAGAATTCTCATCGTGTACCGCCTCATTAAAAAGTAATCTTCAAAAAATTCATGCGTTAAAATAAATCAAATTAAAGTAAATAAATAAAAAAAAAAACAATTTAAAAAGTTGCGAAAATTAATGCCGTTGTGCATGTCAATATTTATTAAATTATAGAGTATAATGAGTAATTCAGAAATTGTAATTCAGATATAGAAAAGATAGATATAGATAAATATACATAGATATAGATAGATATGGATAAATATAGATAGTTATAGATAGTTATAGATAGATATAGACAGTTATAGATAGATATAGATAGACATAGATATAGATAGATAGATATAGATAAATATAGATAGTTATAGATAGATATAGACAGTTATAGATAGATATAGATAGATATAGAGAAGTAAACAAAATTTCAGTTACTTTTGAATGCACCTGTACCTCCAGCGTACCCTGAAAACGTACACGGGTAGACGCGAAGCTCCCAACGCGCCAGCATTGCCCTGTTTTGTTGCCTCGGATGGTCGAGGCTTTCGTCCCTGTATTTCTCGCTCGGCCTGGCTCGCACTGATTCGACGTACGCGCTCACACCCTCTCTCTCTCTCTCTCTCTACCCCCCCTCTCTCATTCTCGCTGCTTCAGCCCGGGCCCGCTTTTCACTCGTCCTCGTATGGCGAAGAAGCATAAGCTTGGCTCACGATCAATCTCTCGCGGTCTCGCGCTGCTATTCCCGAGGATCCGCGCTACGGAGGTCACAGTACACGAGTCCGAGCTCCGTACTTCGAAGCGTCCGCAAACAGTGAAAAATAAGTGTTCCACTCGAGCGGCGCTGTTGTAGATCACTTCGACAAGAACATAACCTCAATTTGTTTTCGATATCGAGCAGGTCGAAGCGGTCCAGTTGAGTCAAATGACGGTTCATGAAGTTTTGTGAAAAGCTAACCTCAAAAAAAAATGCCTGCGAGGTATAGATTTATTCTCCGGATGCCAATTTTTCATAAAATATACAACGGGCAGAATTGTGCATTTTTATATTTTCATAACGTAAATAAGGAAAACTTTCGTGTCACTACCAACTTGAAAAACATTATCGATGATTATTGTAGAAAAATAACTTGTAGTTATTTTTCTACAATAGTAGTAATAAATATTGTAGAAAAAAGAAAGCGAGTGTTTTATACAACTCAGAATGAAATTGCGAGTCATTTATAATGATGCCTATTTATATTTATGCCACGAGATTATTTATTATCATTGATCAATATTACGGCAATCCTATCGCTTCGAATTTATATTTTTAACATATGCAAAAAAAGTAATTTGTAATATGTCAAATTTTCCATGTGTAAACTGTTTAACGAATGTTGATATTTAATTAGAAAAATGAAGTGTTGCCGTAATACGACAACGTCGCGGACATACAGCTTGACAACAATGCTCTTCATTTGCCAGCCAATTTTCGTTATCTTTCATCAAACTTTGATGGTTCAATACTGAATATATATGGTTTACAATGGGCAAGATGGATTTTTTTTCTTTCTAAATTTTCACGAAGGTTTAGTTGGCGTTAATCTGTCGTTAAAAATGGTTTATCTTAGTGCTAAATAGCCAACAAAAAATTCCATCATTTTATCGCCGCTGTCTCGCGATGAAAAAAAAATTCTCAAAGTCTCAGTATAGTCTAGACAATAACGTATATACATGTTTTAAATTGAATCTCGCATTGTGGCTAACCTTGAATATTTCGTGCAAAATGTTAAGGAAGCTTTCCAGTGTGACAGCCCGAAAAATCGCTGTTTTTCGCGATTTTTTTTTTTAAAGAAAAAATAATCTAATCGGTCTGGTTTTTTTTTTGTATATTAATTGGGTATTGAAGAATACAAAACAATTTTTTAAAGATCGATTTATTTATTAATTAATATCTATAAAAATGACGAAACAATTGTTGCAGAAAATGCACTTGGATGTGGTGTCCACGTTGGGGGTCACAATTTTGATCTGAAACAAAAAACACAAAAAGATTATTGATCGGTATATAATTGGCTTTCGTGCTATGGAGGCTTTTTTTTTTTTTTTTTGCAAAAATGGTGCCGGTTTGAACAAAAAGTATCGATTTTAGCATTTTTTTTGGCAGTTTTTTTTACAAAAAAATAGGAAGATGTCAAAAAAAAAAAAGCTTCCATAGCACGATAAACAATGACGTTAAGAATATTGTGTAAAAAATTCAACTCGATAGCTTTAAAACTCTGCCCTCCAAGTTGGACACCGTTTTGAAAAATGCTGTTTCGAGAAAAACGCGTTCAAAGTTTCGCTGTAGCTGTAGCGCTCCGTTGCCTTCTTCCAAGAAATGCTGTACAGTAACCGAAATAATCTGAATTTCGGCATGAAAATTTCAGGGAATATTCGGAAGAGTGTATACTATTCGATAAAGCAAAAAAAAAAAAATCGATTTTTTGAAAATTTCACACTGGAAAGCTCCCTTAACCCAGAAGCGAATATTGAATAAGAAATTCAATTGAATACTTTTTCACGGGGATCCCATGTACGAAAAAGGAGCAGAAAAAAAAGATTTCTCACCCTATGGAAAATTCGGACTCGGAATTCTTTGCAATGCAATAAAGGGGCCGGGAGACGGGCGGCGAAAGAAGCGATCGCGCGAAAGCCAAAAGATGACGACAATCGATGAGCCCATACTAGGAGCGATCGGGGAGAGTCGCGGGAGAAGACCCTGCATGGCATATATATAGGGGGAGAGGAAACCCCGTTGCGGGGCATCGCGAAGCTCCTCTGCGTTTGCCCTCGCTGGGCATCTCTGGCGTGTGTTTTTTTTTTCTTCATGCCTCGTGTATACAGTTTTGTCGGTGTTGTGCGGTGCGCGTATCGCTCGTACACCTAACGGACTTCCTTCAGAGGCCCTGAAAAGTCTTCGGCTCTTTGTCTAGCTCGCTCTCCGATGACCTGTCGAGGGCTCTGCCAGCCTCGAAATTTCGAAAATACGATCGTTCGTCGCAGTTTCGTAGCCTAGGTTCTTAACTGCCTATGCCTCTGTGCAAGTCCAATTTGAAGGGCCATAATGATACATTTTTTTCTTGTAACCTGAAACGAAAACAACACATTTTTTTCTTCGGCTAGCCGTCCGGTTATTGGACGAATATGCGTATGTTATTCGTCCGGATAGCGGCTCAGTTCACGCTGTACAACGCCCCAAACAAACAAAGTTGTTTGGGTTTGTTTGCAAACAAACCCAAACAAATGATTACTCGCCTAATGAAAAACAAGAAAGCAAGAAAAAGACAAAACTATTCGAAAGGATTACTTAACAAATTGTCAAATATTATTGAATAATTATGAATGATTCAAATGAATTTAAAATTAAATTTACTTGAATTGAATTAATTTTTCGCTAGGGATTTTCGAAATTTCAAGTTTGTCCAGGTTATTTTTACTGTAGAAACATGGAATTTTTGAGGCAGCCCATTGTTAAAATTCTACATGAGAATGTGTCAGAATTTTTACTGAAAGAAATGTAAAAAATTATGGTACTTGCTTAAATTTTTACACGAATGAAAGCAAAATATTAAAAGCTAGTGTCAATTATTGACTATGTGCACATTTGTCACCGGTTTCAAATTTTTTATGTAATTTTTACGGAGATTTCACCGTGAAAAATACTTAAAAATTCTCTCCGTGCAGGTATAAAACCCGGCACGGAACAATAGACGCTCAAATACTCGTAACTTCGTCAATTTTACTCCGAGCGACTTGAAATGTCAACACAATATTCTTGATATATTATGCATTCATTAAAAAAATTTTTTTAAAAATTAAAAAAACAAAATTTTAATACTCAACCCCGCCCTTAAGGGGGGATTGTCTTTTTTTTTCGCAAAATTTACCGCTTTTTGGGAATTTTTTTGTGAAGAAAGTATACAACGGAAAACTTGTGAAACTTGGCATATAGTTTTATTGATCTGTTTACTACATACAAAAAAATTTTTAAACAATTTCATCAAAAAATCCGCCTCCCACCCCCCTCGACGCGCGATGGTCCTTTTTTGATGGTGTGCACGATTTCTCAAAAACTATTCAACCGATTGCCTTCAAATTTGGACAGAATGCTCAGCTGACATCCTTTTATCGTTTGATGAAGCAAAAAAGCAATACGTTTAATAGTTTTTTTATTTATAACAAAAAATCGATCAATTTTTTTCGAAAAATCGATACTTCAAGTTCAAAACGTCACCAAATCGTCAATTTTTTTTTTCCCCTTCATCGAACGATAGCTATATGTGTCTAAAGTAAAATGCTTTTTGGGTTTTCGTTGCAAGATGAACGTGAAGGCTGTAATCGTGCACACCATCGAAAAAGGACCATCGCGCGTCGAGGGGGGTGGGAGGCGGATTTTTTGATGAAATTGTTTAAAAATTTTTTTGTATGTAGTAAACAGATCAATAAAACTATATGCCAAGTTTCACAAGTTTTCCGTTGTATACTTTCTTCACAAAAAAATTCCCAAAAAGCGGTAAAATTTGCGAAAAAAAAAGACAAGCCCCCCTTAAAACCCCAATCCGAAGTGTCAAACAGTTTTTTTTTTTCGCCAAAAATGTCCGAAAAGTATCCGACGACTTCATCGCAAACCTAACCCAATTCGTTAACTTCGGCAGGGTCAGCGTCCGGAGCAGAGCGTGATGCAGGCCCTCGAGAGCCTGAACGATTCCCAGGTGAACGACTTCCTGTCGGGCAAGGCGCCGTTGAATCTGACGATGAGACTCGGCGACCAGATGATGCTGATACAGCTGCAGCTGTCCACGGTGACGCCGGCCTCGCCGTCTACGTCGTCATCGTCGTCGAGCGTGAGCGGATTGGCCCAAGCCTGCGGGGTTGCTCCATCGACGGTGGAGGGTGCGGTCACCCCGCCGACGTTCGTCGCGGCCACCAGCAGCACGGGAGCGACCTCGAGTACCACGAGTACCGGTCCATCCTCGTCGTCGTCGTCGTCGTCGTCGTCGTCGTCGTCGTCGTCGATGCGCTCGGTGTCGCCAAGGAGGTCGGCGATCCTGGCGGCCCGGGCGGCCCGCACGTCTTCGCTCATGAGCAGCCTGGCCTCGGCCCTGCAAGCAGCGGCGGGCTGCAGCGGCACTTCCGGTCCGGGCGGAAACGCCAGCCTGTCGACGGCCACTACGACGACCAGCAACTCCTGCCAGGTCGAGAGGCCCGGAAACTCGTCACCGTCATCGACCTCGTCGACCTACGGCCCCTCGCGTCTCTCCCGTCCGCCGTTTTATCGGCCGTCGGGCTCACAAAACTCGCCCGCTACCTCGCCGCCTCCCCCGGCCTCGTCGACCACCTCCTCATCCGCCTCCTCCTCGGCCAACGGCCTCCTCGGTAACATCACCTCGCGGCTCAATTACCGCAACAAAATAGCCGGGGTCCCGTACATCTTCCAGCGGCAGCATCATCGTCATCACTATCATCATCATCATCACCATCATCATCATCATTCGCGCAACAAACATCCCTCGCCCGGACCCTCCTCGTCGTCATCCTCGTCCTCGTCCTCGTCCTCGTCCAACTGCGATGCCCGCGACTCCAGCGCGCCCGGCCAATCGCCGATCCTCGAGGACGACGAACCCATGGACACCGCCACCCCGTTACCCTCCCCCGCAAACGCCAACCACCAGAAAAAGGAAACCTGCGATCCCCATCATCATCATCATCACCATCATCATCATCATCATCAGGCACACTCGCTAAACTCCGACGGCAATCGACAACAGCAGCAAACACAAACGGCGTGCAGCGCCGAATCCAACGCGCAAAACAACGCCGCGAATACTGCCGGCACAATCGTCGGCATTGGAAACTCGAGCAAAGTATCCGCCGCACTCGACACGAGGGCACTCGCCGAAGCCTCGCGAAATCTCACCCAGAAACTCAAACAGCTTTCCTCTGAGGTACTCACCTCGCGGGTCGACCTCGCCGAGGTATACATTTACCGAAGCCAGCTCTCCTGTGTCGTTATTATCATTATTATTATCATTATTATTATTATTATTAGTTGTAGTTATTAGGGGGCGTCCATAAATTACGTAACGCCAAATTTGCCAATTTTTACCCCCCCCCCCCCCCCCCCGTAACAGAACCGTAACGCTTGGACCGAATCCCCCCCCCCCATTCCGTTACGTAACGGATGCTTTGTCGTCAATAATTGCGTTCTTCTTTCAAAGAAATAACTAATTGTAAAAGCATCGGGTTTATACTCATTTTATAAAGTATACCAGGTGTGGAAGTGTGAAACCGGAAGTTCCCTATAGATGGTGCTAGCCATCAGTTTGGGGACCGTAAGACCGCTTCTGCAGCGCCCTCTAACAGCTGACGAAGATTTTCAACACACAACAAGCCAACTTCCCTACACCGGTATATTTTTCTGTAACCCTAAACATGTCGAGTTTTGTGCGAACTACGATTTGCGGACAGCATTGGTTTTCTGTCATCGTTAGATAAAAAACTGCTGCGGAATCGCATCGAATGCTTGTCGGAGCTTGTAGTGAACATGCTCTTGGTAAAACGCATTGTTTCGAGGGGTTCAAAAAATTCTAAAGTCGCGATTATTACTGACAGTTGTAAAATCGTAACGTAACGCAAACCTCGACCCCCCCCCCCCCAAAATTGCGTTACGTTACTTATGGACGCCCCCTTTGCACAACTTTGCTTCCGCCGTTTTTTTTTCTCGACAATTTGAAGCTTTGTTGTTGAAAAGTGAACAGCGCCATCATTTATACTCGGTAATTGGTCCTGGGCAATTTGGTCTACGAAATGGAAAATCCGAAAATGAAAGCGCAGGTTGGATGCACCGATGTTGAAGCTCTGATAACGAAAATAGAAAATTAATACGATTTTTCGTTGCGTTCCGATGCAAGCTGAAACGTCATGAATATCCATCGCGATGACGTTCATCTTTTTCTTCGTTTTGCTAACACGACGGTGCGACCTTGCAGGAACACGCGAGACGCAGACAGGGCGCGATCATCGAGAGCATGCATCATCACGGCAAGGGCGTTTACTCGGGCACCTTCAGCGGTACCCTCAATCCGGCCCTCCAAGATCGCCACGGGCGACCCAAGCGTGACATAAGCACCATCATCCACATACTCAACGATCTGCTGTGCGCCACGCCTGCCGCGAACGCCGGCCCGTACAGGCATCATCACCGACACATCAGCGGGCGCCTACAGAGCTCGTCCTCAAACGCGACCGGCGCTTCCGCGGACGCGTCCAGCTCGGGCAACGGTGCCGCCGCAACCGGAAACAACGGCACGTCTTATCACGATGGTACGTATGTCCCCCGCCGGATGTCCCGCTTTTCATTTCAGGCCGAAGACGGAAATTGATTCGGTCATTCGTTTGATATACAAAGTCATTGTGGTACGACTCTGAATTGAGCATTTCATTGGGAAAGGAGCGCTGAGGCATATCAAATTGGCGATAACAATGGAAAGTAACAGATGGCCGAATATTTGTTTGAGAGAGGAAATAAGAGGAATCTCGAACGGGAAGACTTCGAAAGGGGGAAAAGATTTTTATACAAGTATCGAGGGAATGACAAATTGAGGAAATAACAGATGTGATAAAAGAGGAGAAAGAAATTTAAAAACATCTGCCAAAAAACACCAACGGGTCTGCGTGAGCTTGGGGACGAAAAAAACAAGTCGATTTTCAATTTTTTTCTTCTGATAATTATTTTGCATCACTTCCAGCAAATTCAATATTCAATTCAATTCAAATAAATTCAATTTTCATTTCAATTCAAGTAAATTCAATTTTCACTGGAAGTATATTCAATTTCAAAGTCCATTTTCAGTTCATGTAAATTCAATTTTGAACTCAATTTTCAATTGCAGTAAATGAAATTTTAAACTCAATTTTCAATTTAATTAAATTCAATTTTAAAAGCAATTTGCAATTCGATTTTTTAAAATTTAATGTTCAATTTAATTTAATTTTCAATTCAATTCAAGTAAATTCATTTTTCATTCCAATTCGAGTAAATTCAGTTTTCAATTGAAGTATATTCAATTTCAAACTCAATTTTCAGTTCAAGTAAATTCAATTTTCAATTCCAGTCGATTCAATTTTAAACTCAATTTGCAGTTCATTATGAAAAAAATAATAATTTTCAATTCACTTCAAGCGAATTCGGCTTTCAATTCCATCCAAATAAATTCAATTTTCAATTCAACTCAAGTAAATTCAATTTTCGATTCAAGTACGTTCGAATTGCAATTCAATTTTAAAAAATTCAATTTTCGCTTCAAGTACGTTCAAATTGCGATTCATTTTTAAAGAATTCAATTTTCGTTTCAAGTACGCTCAAATTGCAATTCAATTCATATAAATTCGTTTTCAATTCAATTCAAGTAAATGCAATTTTCAATTCAACTCAAGTAAATTCAATTTTCGATTCAATTTTCGATTCAAGTACGTTCGAATTGCAATTCAATTTTAAAAAATTCAATTTTCGATTCACGTACGTTGAAATTGCGATTCATTTTTAAAAAATTCAATTTTCGATTCAAGTACGTTCAAATTGCAATTCAATTAATATAAATTCGTTTTCAATTCAATTCAAGTAAACTCAACTTTCAATTCAACTCAAGTAAATTCGATTTTCAATTAAATTCAAGTAAATTCCATTCTCAATTAAATTCAATTTTCAATTCAATTCAAGCAAATTCAATTTTCTAATTCATTTGAATCATTCATAATTTTTCAATAATATTCGACAATTTGTTAAGTAATTCTTAATCAATCGTAGTCATGCCATAGGAAATCGTTCGGTAATAATTGGCCAAACATTTGCGATCGAAAAATCGCCCCAACTGACCTCGTTTTTTCTCTTTCGCGCGCCTCGTGTCATGCGATGCTGATTGTGATCGGGCCAAGCAGAGGAGTTATCGAAGGAGAACGAGGCGACGAAAGGCAAGATGCGTCGTCTGCGTCTGGTGATGGAGCAACGTCGTGCCAAGAGGAAAGCTCGGCGTCAGGCTCGCGCCGCTCCCTACACGACCCAGTGGGCCGCTGTGACACCCGACCCGAGCGCCAATCACGACGACCCGAGCACCTCGTCGCCGGGCTCCGCGGGCTCGAACGCCGGCACGAGCGGCAATTCGAAAGAGTCCCAGAACGAGCCGGAACTGCAGCCCTGCAGCCCGGAACCCGTCGTCGCTTGAACTTGTTGAACATGGGTCGCGACAAGAGAGAGAGAGGGGTAGAGAGAGAGAGAGAGAGAGAGAGAGAGAGAGAACAGAGAGAAACACACGCGTAACAAAGAGCGAAAGTGAAAAAGAGCAAGAGGGGGAGACCGCGCCGATCAGACAATAATTGATACCGGTCGATTGAATCACGTGGCTCGACCCCGCTTTTCCAACCTCCTCGACGAACAATTCTCGCGTTGCCGAATCGTCGGACCGATTCGTTATCGAATTATCGATTTTAATGTAATTCTTTTTTGTTTCTGTTTCATCTTCGATTCTTGTCACTCGTTCGCGTTGAAAAAAAAAAACAAAATTCAATTATCTCGTATCGTTTTGTCTTTTTCTTGTTTTCTTGTTTTTCGTTAGGCGAGTAATTGGCGATTTATCGAGAGGAGGGCAGGAGAACACAAATGAGCGCGAGAAGTGTGTGACGCGTGTGTATAAAAATGTGCAATGATTCGTGTCCCTTTCGCTATGCCCGAATCCACGTGTACGTCGTTCCGTCGTGTGACCTCGAGATTGAATTTTCATCGCGCGAGCAATGGAAAGTCGCGATGAGAGGGGGAGAGAGGGAGAGAGACGGAACGAGATTAAACGGATGAGGGCGAGCGAGACGAATCCCATGTATAAATGAATAATTGCACCACGTGCGATCTCCTAGCAACTTTTATAATCCCCCTAGGTAAGCAGGACACAGAGATCGGTCGCTCTTCGTACATATAAAAAAAACTGCGCGATCCTTATTACACACGATATTGAAGCGTGACAGCTCCTATATATACACACACATACACACATATATATATAAAATAACGCGAAACTTCCGGGTATCGTCATTGCATATTTCATTTTTATCCTCTCCGCTGCGAAGCGCGTGGAGCAAAAAACGAGAAGAAAATAATTGGTCGTGCGCGATGCGAGAAAAAGAGAAGCGCGTCACGATTCGGAGGAACGAGCGAACGAAGGTAGAAAAAGGAGGGAAAAGAAGAGGTTAGTTTCCTTCGAATTATTTTCCCCGCGGCGACGAGTTTGCTTGCGATCTTGTTCTCTTTCTTTTCCGTTGTTTTCCCGACACTTTACTTTCATCACTATTTCCGCGCGTAATGACGTTCCTTTCTCGCAATTGGAAAAATCGTATGAGACGAGAAACGCGAGTTTGGAAAGTAAGAAACACGAGACACGTTCGATGGACGACCGCGCGCCGGGTGATCCTAAGTAGATAGACCATACGTTTAAAGAAGAAGAAAAAATCATAGATGACCATAACGCGGTACGCGCGCGGCCCGTGCGCGATCGCGACACGCGCCGCGTGTGCGAATTCGTTAAGATTTTAATAGGCACTAATATCGCGAGAAAAAAAAAAAACAATCCTGTATAACCCTATATAGTTATATACTGCCTTAGGTTATTTAGAAAAATTATGATGATTATTATTACGATTATTATTGCTATTGTCATTATTGTTACTAATAACGATTACTACAGTGTTTTTTTTTGTTTTGTTTTTTCCGTTTTTCTTTTTTTTTTTCAAACTGGCTCAATATTGTATCATACGGTTATCGAACCTATCGAGTACCAAAATAAATAAATAAGATTGCTTGCCAACTCGAAGCCGCGTGTGTTTCTCAACCCCGCCCGTCCCCTGCGCTGCATGTATCGATGATTCTTGTACGCCTTGCGTATGGCGACGAAATCGTCCATCCGCTTTTGTCTCCGTCAACTGTCGTGCGATAATATTCCGTTTGTGTGAGAGAGCAAATAAAAACGAACGATCTCTGTCTCGGGATCAAACGAGGCGTTGAATTTTGCGAATTTCTTTTTACCCTTGCCACCGCGGGGTTCCTTAAAAAATACATTCCACCATCACGAGGGGCCAAAAAAGGGTTTGTCGATTCTCGAGTGTACTCGGAAATTCTTTTTATTTAAATTATTCTTTTCAACGACGTACAATCGTATAAACTTACGGTCGCGTTACAAATTCCCTCTGCTACGTTTCTCCAATTTTTCATCGGTCGCCCCCCACCCACCTATTCTATTTCCCCGTGTCGCTTGCTGCCGGTCACGAGGACGTCGCGAGCCGATTCTCGATCGGAGCATCACGCGTTACCAGCAAAAAAAATCAGCAATATTCCGATTAAGGGGGAATACACGTTTGCGAGGGCAAAATCAAGGGTAAATTTTTGACAATTCATTTAAGATACACAAAACAATATTTTTAAATTCGGTTTTTTTATACATGTTAGTACAAACCTTAAAGTAAACGATTTTTTTTTGTTTTTAATTGGTTTGAAACAAAAGGGCTTTAAACGCGTTTTTCTCGAAACTATGTTTTTAGACACGGGCGTATGCGTAGCGGCTCGAGTCTTCAATCGATTGACTCGAAATTTTAACTGTAGCTTCTTGACAACATTTTCTAGTCCAGCACGTAGGATTTTTTCGACAAGTTGATATTGAAAAACTTTATGATCGATATTCGACCGATTTTTGTTCTCATATCAACGCCATTTTTTTTTAAATCAAGATTTTGAAAAACCCCCACGTACCGGACTAGTTTTTTATATCTACTGTCCAAAAGTTTTTCGTTTTTTGTTCTAGCTTGAAAATGATGACCTGCGGGAATACGCCCGTAGAGGACTATGAAAAAAGGATTTTTCTTTCATCGACTACTGCATCGCCATGTTGTTTCAAAATAATAAAAAAAAAAATTCTTTCCCCTTAACACTTGTACTGACATGTATAAAAAACCGAATTAAAAAATATTGTTTTATTTTTCTTAAATTGTCAAAAATGACCGTTGATTTCTCCCTCACAAAGGTATATTCCCCCTTAAAAAAAACCGTGACGTTTTTATTGGTTGTGGCATTACGTCGCGACATTGGCTTCGTTCGAAAAATGTTAATTTCAGTCTCGATAGTGTCGACCACGTTTACCCGAATCCGGAAGTCGTTTATGCGATTTGCGATGTATCGTGCCTCGTATATCCGTGTGTACCCTGAACCGCAAAGGTGAAGAAAAAAATGAAGATTCGAGAGAGAGAGAACGATGGACGCTAGTGTCACGAGTTTAGTCGTTTCGAATGTTGCGAGCCCGAAGAAATTACGGAAAACAAGCGTAGCTCTCGTTCGTCTAGATTCGATACAATGATAATAATATTAATATCGATAATAATAACAATTATAATAGAATAGATTTCGTAGTATACTTTACATCGATACGAGGGAAGAGGGAATCGATAATTGACACGTGAAAGACGATGGAGAGAGAAAAAGCGAGAGAGAGAGAGCACTGAAGAGGAATACAGACGAGGACGAATGGAGAAAGTAAAACGGGGGAAAAGTTTGTGTGGAAGCTTAGGCGATCGCACACGAGGAACACTTACGATAGGAGGTTCACGAGGTTTTCAACACTCTTAGGATGTACGCGAGGTTTATCCGGCTATCCGGTATAAAATACACGACTCGCACAGAAAAATGGACCGGGACTTTACGTAAGTATACAATGCACAATGTATATTATCTATGTACAATTAATGAGAGTCGAATGTACGATGGTATGTTGAACGCGATCACAAGGGAAAGAGAAAGCTGTTTAGCGAGAAGGATAGAAAGCGGAAGGAAGGAATGCGTCAGCGTGAAGATTGAGAAAGGGAAAAAGGTAGGAGACGAGAATAGAAAAAAGAAAGACGAGGAAAGAGAGAGAGAGCGAGTGAGCAAACGGACTACAAAAGGTGAGATTGAGTTTTGTATCGTGGGAATGCAATTGAAATTGATATTTCCGAATTACTTTAATTTGCCTAGCGGATTTTGCAAGCAAACATCTGTCAACCATTTTTTCAAACACTTATTTAAAGATCTACGGTATAATTTATGAAAAAAAAGGTTTTGCGTGATAACGAGACTAGGAAAATGAAAATATAGAAGAAAATATCGATTTTCATTGCATTCCAGAGGGGGGAAAGGGGAAGAGAAAAGCAGATAAAACGAGGGAAGGGCAAAGGCGTTAGAGCGAAGGGAGGAGGAGAAGGAGAAACGTTAGTCGCGATTGACACTTTCGATGAATCGCGTTATGGCACGTTGCTGTACATACACAATAATTTGAGACTCAAACGTCGAATCGATTGGTCAGTTGGCTTGACAAGACTTGAAAACTCGTGTGTCGTGTGTATGTATACGTACACACGCACACACCGGCTACTATGATATACTATAAATAGTAAATGTAAAATCGTTATTATCGGGTTTTGTTTTTCTGTTTTGGCAGTTCTGAGTACAGTTGTAAATGACCAAAGACGTTCCAGCCTTTCTGCGATCAATGTCTACCGATACTGGGCTTTTTTTTTGCTCTTCTCGACGCGTGAACGATCAAAGTTCTAACAATCTAGGCTAGGTTGTTTTTTCTCTTCAGAAAAGATTTTTGTCGGATCGAAATGGACAACACTTTCAGACCACCGAAGGTCGGCATCTCCCCGATTTTCGCGTTGAAGAAAATGAAAAAAAAAGATCGTGAGCTCGGAAAGTAATGTGGTCGAGCCGAGCGAAAATCGGCTTGGATAGGAAAATACCAAAGCGTTTCTCAACGCAGATGAAAAACGCTAGATTTTTCTGCATGACTTTTTAAAATTGTCGTCACGTTGTATTGCAGTTTCGCGAATTTCCTCTTTTAATTTCAATGGCAAGAAAAATTTCGTCTTATCGGAAAAATCTCTGGTGTTTTTTCATCCACATTGAGAAACGCTTTAGCATTTTGCGTCAGGTTCGACGCCAAAAAGATAAAAAATTCCGACGAGGATCGCCACGGCGAAAAAGCATGCCGCCATTTTGTGTCGGAGGAAACACATCGAAATCCGCCCTTTGTCCTATAGACTTCGAGGAAAAAATTGTGAATTTTTTCCTCGTTTCTTTTCGCTTTCATCGACTGCAAAGATAAAGTTGTCCATTTCTCCCGTTTGCCCGGTCTAGTAAAGATTGATCTTTTTGGTTATAGTTTTGCGACACATGTGACAGGTTTTCAACGGGGTGGCGCAATAATCGCACGCGCCGTGGCCGCAAAGAAACGCTACGTTGCGTCTGCGTTCCATGCATATACTGCACATATTCGCCTCCTCGAGATCGGCTATCCTCGTCTCGAGATAACGCAGTCTCTCCAAGTCTTTGTCCTTGTCTCTCTCGCGTTCGTTTTTCTCGGCGCTGCTGCCGTTCTCGCCGCCTTCCGTTTCTACTCCGGTTACCGCGTCCTCCGACTCTGGACTCTCGACGCGGCTCAGTGACGTCGTCGCCTCGCCGATCGTGTTGTTCCCTAGAAATGTCGCCGACGTTATTCGATCGATGCATTTTTTTTCCCGTGGACCGGAAGTCGATTTAGCGAGATAACGCATTCTTTCACAATACACCGGAAGTCTATTTAGCAAGGTAATGCATTTTTTTTCCCAATAGACCGGAAGTCCGTTTAGCAAGTGATCGATTTTTTCCCCAATAAACCGGAAGTAGATTACATAGGTAATCCATTTTATCCCGACAAACCGGAAGTCGATTTGGCATCATAATGCTTTTTTTTTCTTACTAGACCGGAAGTCGATTTAGGAAGTTAATGCACTTTTTTCCTGCAAACCGGAAGTCGATTTGGAAGGTAATGTATTTTTTCCCAACAGACCGGAAATCGATACAGCAAGGGACATTTTTCTGCGATGCTGAAGTTTGCATCGTTGGACTGCAACGAATTTAATTTGTTTTGGCAGATTTCGCCCACAAAAATTCATCAACCATTTTTTAAGATATTTATTTTGCGATCTACATAAAAATCTATGAAAAAAAGGTGCCTATAATAATAAAAATGTGGAAAATAAAATGTAAAACGGAACTTTCGTTGCGTACCAACGATGCAAACTTCAGCACCATCATTTTTCTTAAAAAAGAAAAAAATACGTTTCTCTTTCACCAAAGGCTTTCCAGATTTTTTTCTCGTGATTCGGCCGTTTTCTTCGGCATTGTAGGTAGCCGTAGCTCCTTGAAAAATCCAACGAAAGCTTCGCGATGAAACTTACAACGACGTCGATAAAAAACGCAAAGAAAAATAGGGAATTACCGGTAAAAACTTGCGGCTCGATTATGCCAAGACATTGGCAATTGTTGCGAGGCGCGGGGACGCTACCGCCCGGATCGTCCGGTCTGATCGGGTCGACGAGTCTCGGGGACGAGCCGGCGCAAACCCGACAGGCGTTTTCGTCGCGACCCCGTGAACTCTCCGCGGAGTCGTTGACGCGATGCGACAACGACGGGAGCGGCGCCGGCGGGGTCGTTGGTCTCTCGGCTGTCGCGGCCACCAGCCGATTGCTCGGCGAACCCGGCGCGCTCGACGGCGTCGCGCCCGACGCGCCTCCCTCGTCGGAGTTTCCGTTGGCTCGTCTCGTGCCGCGATCGCGAAACGATCGCGCAAGCTCCGGTATTCCGGTCGTCTGTTGGTCCGGCTGTAGGAGGTCGAGGGCCGTCTTGCCCTTGGAGTTTCGATGCTCGAGCAGGAAGCCACTCGTGTCGATGCTCACGAGGAAACACGCCAGTGACAATTCCGTCGGAGCACCTTGGCGCGTCAGTTCTTGCCATATCTTACGGGAGAGAGAGAGAGAGAGAAGTCGCGATTAATTGATTGGTTGATGAATATTCATCATGCTCTAGTCTAACTTCCGGCTAAATGAAGGAGAATGAAGGAGAACGATGATAATATAATGTAAAGTGACTTGATATGGGATAATTTGAATTTTTTTTAGGCCTCAGCGATCTCTTTATATTTGTTGAACGCTCGCAGCTTCGACAATTTTTTTCCACTTTTTCGGAAGAAAAACCACAAGTCAAACTGACAACTATAACGATTTTCATTTTTTTCTTTCGAATGCTTAAGGGGTTACCCCCACTTGCGATTTTGAAAAAATCGATTTTTTTATTGCATTTTTTTGAAGTATAAGTATCTGAGAATATGTCAAGAAAATTTCAAGTCGATCCGAACAAAATTGACTGAGATATGAGCGTTGAAAGAGAAGAATCCGTGAATTGAAGAACTGAAATTGAAACTTTAAACGCGTTTTTCTCAAAATGGCATTTCTGAAGTCGGTGACCAAGATTACTCGAACACTAATGAACCGATCTTCTTGAAATTTTGCAGGCTTATTTAATACATAAAAATGTAGTCTTTAATCGTTCGATTTTTTTTTTCGAAAAAAAATGGCCGTTTTATAGCCAAAAAACGGTCGTTTTTTTTCGTTAAAATCGAACCATTAACTTTGACTGTCCGCCATTTCGTGAAAAATGAATATTTTTTAAAATCCTTCGATTAAAGACTAGTTTATACTTATATTTGACTAAATCCATCCGCATTTTTTTTTCAGATGATCCACTTCGCCGCAATGTTGGTCACCGCAAACCGTGTATATAAAAAAATTATTTCATTGACGGCCATTTGCCACTAAACAATGTAATATTTTTCAATAAAAAAATTACTGAAAGTTCTTTAAGATGGTATATCGATCGATTGAAAAAGTTTTGTAGTTTTCTTTAAAAAAATTCATGAAAAAGGCCTTTTTTTTTGCGCTGCAAGTGGGGGTAACGCGTTAAAACACAGAATTCAATCTCACAAAAAAAGTACTTTTATTTTGCTACCCATCAGAACGAAAATTTATGACGATACTCGTAAATACTCTCAATCGACATTGGTTATTGAGCACTCGGTTGATCATTATCGATTTTGCTAGTGAGTTCATGTTTCGAGCAGTTGGCAACGCTACGTAACCTCACTTTAGAAGAATTCACCTCTCAACGACTCCACGAATGTCAAAACATGGCAAAATTACGTGCACGTGGTAGTTTCGCGAAAAAAGTTCGCATCGAGCACGAAAATATTTGTATACGTAATGATAAATTTAAAAAAAATAAGATCTACTTCTTCCGCTTCTGATCTTCTTCTTCCGAACCCCTTAAGGTAGTACGAACGCGCAATCGTGATTTCTATAGATTTTGTTCAAATTTCAACCAGACATTGTTCGTATCATTATGCATGTTCGAGTGAAATTTCAGAACAGTCGACTATTTAGATTGGGACATAATGGGTTTTAAAATTGCAACTTTTAACACTGCAGGCTCTGCACGGAAATACATACAGAATAATTTTCCGCAGAAAATGTTTGTCCCCTACACTAAGAAGAACTATGCCAACGCCGCAGAACAGTATTGTTGAATATTTCGAGAAAAAAATAATTATCGCGTTCCTAAAGTAAAAAATTTTGTCATAAAAAAGATTTGCATTATAAATATTAATATATTATATTGTTTGTGTTATCTTTATTAACAAATGAAAGTGTTGGTTTATTCATAACTAATTAGAAACTTTGTTCGATTAAAAATTACTTCCAAATGAAAATTTGTGGCGCAGTATTATTTTAAATATACCGCGCAAACTCACGTCATTGGATACGTGGAACGATGCGGTGTTGCCATATGTTTTCTTACTATAGGGGACAAATATTGTTTACGGAAAATTAATCTGTCGAAATTTCAATGCAGACCACGCCGTGTTAAAAGTTGCAATTTTAAAATCCATTATCATGACGATACGAACAATGTCTGGTTAAAATTTGAACAAAATCTATAGAAATCAAGATTGCGCGCTTGTACTACCTCAAAGAAGATAATTGACGGTGAGAAAAAATAAAGCTCAAATTTGCGACACCCTGATATATATATATATATATATATATATATATATATATAATTTTTTTTTCTAAAAGAAGCAATGGACATACGGCATAGATGCGAGTAGATTTTTCGATGGTGTCCGGAGTGGGTACGGGGGCAGGTTGATGCCGACTCTTTCCTATCGCTATGTGGAGCACCGTGTCCCCCTCCTCGTCCGTGCTCGATATGTCGGCCTTGTGTTTCAGCAACAATTCAACGAGCGCCCAGTGTCCCTGGGAGACGGCAAGGTGGAGCGGCGTTTGGCGCCGATTATTTCGCAAATCGACGCGAGCTCCGCCACCGTTTTCCGATAGCAGGAGCGCGGAGACCTCGTAGTGGCCGTTCAAGGCGGCGAGATGCAGGGCCCCGAAACCATCCTCCTTCTTCACGTCGACGAGGTGCCGACATTGCGTCAAGAGCTGCTGCGTAGCACTGCGAATGAACGTTTGGTCTCGGTCAATTTGTCGTTTCGTTTTTCCTCGAAAATCTAACTTTTTTTTACACAGTTTCGCAAATTACGTCGTTTGCGTAATTTTTCCTTCCTCCCCTATTTCACCCCCTTAGGGGATGAATTTCGAAAAAAGCTGTGGCAAATTCTTTTTGTTTCTAATGCCAAGTTGTATGTTCATAACTTCAAAACTGACAAACTTCCATAGAAACTTTCGACCCTTGTTTAACCCGCTCAGGGGATCAATTTCGAAAAAGCCTGAAACACGTCTTTCTTTATTTTCAAGCGAAAGGAGAAGTACCAATTTTCAAGTTTTTATCTTGAAAAATAACGAAACTTCCTTACAAACTTTCATCCCCTATTTAACCTTCTTAGGGGATGAATTTCGAAAAATCCTGAAATATGTATTTTCTTATTTTCAACCTGAATGCTAAATGCCATATTGGTGCATTGAACTTAAAAAATGACGGATTTTCATACCAAACTTTCATCCCCTATTTTAGCCTCTTTGGAGTACGAATTTCGTAGAGTCCGTTTTGAGTGGGTGCTTACGTCACAAGAGCAACCTACTGTCGAAATTTCACGCAACAAGTTTCAGCGATTTTGGCTCGGCGTTGATAAATCAGTCGGACATGTTCTTTTGTATGTGAGGTGGTAAACTTGCGGAGAATGAAATTTTGGACAATGTTTGTTGACACCTTTATATTCCTAGGATCACCATAAGGTCGTACGCAAACAGTAAAAGAAAAGAGCGAATGGTTCGCGAAATAATATTTTCTCGCTTTTCGTTTTTTTTACCGTTGGCGTACGACCTTAAATATTGATTCTAGGGAAAAAAGGAACATACCAAAATTGTCGAGTATTTCATTCACTGCAAGTTTGTTCGTGTTCGTTTATGCCCTAAAGTTGAAAATAAACGAGATAATGCAATAGCCGCTTTTTTCGGGTTTAATTCGAAAAATATCGATGGTAGAGAAAAAACTGCAATGACCAAAGTTGTAAAGCACTCGATTTCCTACAAGTTCAGTCATTACCATTTTCACTTAAAAATTGTAAATGGCCGAGTTATTCAACAAAAACAATTTCCCATTTAATTGAAGACGATATTAACTGAACGCAAGCCCAGCCCAGAATGAAACTTGCACATGTTGTTTTACACTAACAAAAGAAAATTCAGTGTAAATTTCAGCAGAATCAACCTAGTTGTTGGGGTTGAATAATTCAAAAATGGAAGATTTTCCTTTTCTCTTAGTTTTGTAGTACTTGAAAAATGTTGAAATTTTTTTTCAAAATAGTTCATAGAAAACGGCATCTTTTTTGTAGAGGAACTTTTTTCGTACGACGAGAAGATCAGTACGATACGATCATTTGTAATTTTATCACGTGTAAAATCTTATCTCCGAGTTGGCCGAGTCAAGTCAGCGAGCTGACAAAAATCTGAAAGAAATGCCACGTACTCAAAATATATGATACAAAAACATCATCAACTTTGGAAAAGATTGAAGAAGGTCAGGCTTTTAGGGCGTTCGAAAACACTTGGAATACCTCACGTATAGATTGAATATTGAAAGCATCGAACGGTGCAACAACGCTGACTCACTGAGCGTTTCCCTTAAGGGCCGCGTGATGAAGAACGTTGAAGCCGCGCTTGTTTTGCAGCGTGAAGTGGACTCTCTCGCAAGCGCAGAGGGCGTCTATTATGTCGAGGGCGTCCTTGCCGATGGCGTCGTGAAGAGCCGTGTCGCCGTAAGAATCCTGAAGATTGACGTCGCAGCCGTGTCGCAAGAGGACGCGGACGCAACCGGAGTGTTGTTTGTTAACGGCAACGTGAAGAGCGCTGCAACGGCCGTTGTTCACCGCGTCGATCGGTGCGCCACGAGAGAGCAAAAGACTCATCACTTCCGGTTGGTTGCTGCAAAACGGATCCACCAAGGCATGAATTTTCACCACTACTTACTTCTGAACGTTCATCAACTTCTTCGTTGGCATTGACGCAACGGTGCGTCAAATAATTCCCTGCCCTGTGTGGCATTGACGCAATAGTGCGTCAACCTTTATTTCCCTATTTAACTCGCTCTGATTTGAAATCGGAGCCTCACGCGGGGCTTTTTGGGCTCGCTGAATCCGAATTTTAAGTCAAAATTTGGCAATTCAAAATGGCGGCGCCAATATGGCGGACAAAAAGCGAAAACTTTACTCGATTTGGATGAAAATTAGTAGTCCGGGATTTTTGAGGTCGCTTATTACGAATCTGAACTTGAAATTTGGCAATTTGGAAATTTCATGGAGCGAAATTGAAAACTTTACTCGATCTAGATGAAAATTGGTACTCTGGGATTTTCGAGATCGCTTATTACGAATCTGAGCACAAAATTTTAAAAAATTCAATGGCGGACGAAAGTGCAAAAAACAGCTCGATTTGGATAAATCAATCTGTATTATTTCTATTTTCATTCGCCATATTTGTTCGTCATTGTGAATTCCTGAATTTTGAGTTCAGACTCGTAATCAGCACCCGCAAAAACGCCAGAGTACAAGTTTTCAGGATAAAAAAGTTTTCCTGCCATTTCGGGCACTTTTTGTCGAATTCTCTCTGCCAACGAAGGGGTTAAGGCCGGAGGCCGAATTAGAAGGTCCGAAAACTCGTTTTTTTTTTATTGCTTCAATCGATAGATGAACTATCCAAGAATATACGCGACTCTATTTACGCCGAAATATATGAAAATGTCAAATATTAAAATAAAATATAAACATATTAAAAAACAATTTCAACATTCCAAAGTATATTAATATATATTAAAAACAAATCCGGAACCCGCGCTTTATTATAACCAGAAATTATTTGGCGATAAAGGCAGAAAATATAAATATGTTGGGTGGGAAGATACAAAAAGGTATATGGGAAAATTACAGAGCATATTCCAAATTCCCTGACTTTTTTTTTCATTGTTCCAGGAGGAAAGGAATTCACTGAGTTTTCCCTGTCTTCCATATGCGTAACGGACACGAGTAACGGGGAAAAATATCTCGAGAGAGAGAATTTACCCGAACGCGGCGTAATGAAGTGCAGGATCGCCGTCCTCGTCGGCGTCAGAAACGGACACACCAACGTCGAGGAGAATGAGGCAGAGCTCCCGGTGGCCTTCGTGGGCGGCAACCTGAAGACATGTCTTCTTACCGCCGCAAAGACTGCTCGCCGTTGCGTCCATGTTGTCCGAATACTTGCGAATGTATTCGCGAAAAGCGGACACGCTTGCTTCGCCCCTCGCCGTCTCCCTCATCAGCTTTTCCATTTCTCGGGCGGCCCGTTCGAGCGGAAACGTTGAGCCAGCTTGTGGAAAAAGTCTCGTCGGTTGATGAATTTCCAATATTTTCTTATCGCGCCCACGCGCCGATACGTTTTGCGTCGCGACGAACTTACCGGACGAACTTCCGCGACTCGATTTCATCGCCGCGCCGGACGCGTTGGCGGAATTGGTGGCCGAAGCGATGCGAGTCACGCTCAGAGGATTGAAGGTCCACGTGTGACCGTCCAGTGTCACTCTCAGATCACCGTCCGAATAGATCTTGATGACTTTGCCCGTTTTGCCCAGGGCCTGTTAAAAAAAAGTCGTTAACTTTACGAAATTGATCACACCGACTGTTTCTCGTTCGGCGTTTCATAAATTCATCGTTCACCGCAACATTCGGCACACTATAATCGATAATACGAATAATCAACATAAGCAAACATCAATCAGAGCAGCTGCAAAGAGCAACGACCTCTTAAATACTTCATACGAAATTTTCCGAATTTTCTTATCATTTTTTATTTCAACCCCTAAGGAGATTGAAGTAACGATGGCAGAATTCGGAAAATTTGGCACGCTTTTACACGAAGTATTCAGGAGGTCGTGTAAAAATTTCATGACGATTAAGAAGCTATTTATTGAACAATTAATATTAACACGTTTCATAGAGACTCAACATTCTTAACGGGTTACCCCCACTTGCGATTTTGAAAAAATCGATTTTTTTTATTGCAGTTTTTTGAAGTACAAGTATCTGAGAATATGTCCTGAAAATTTCAAGTCGATCCGAACAAAATTGACTGAGATATGAGCGTTGAAAGAGAAGAATCCGTGAATTGAAGAACTGAAATTGAAACTTTAAACGCGTTTTTCTCAAAACGGCATTTCTGAAGTCGGTGACCAAGATTACTCGAACACTAATGAACCGATCTTCTTGAAATTTTGCAGGCTTATTTAATACACAAAAATGTAGTCTTTAATCGTTCGATTTTTTCTTTCGAAAAAAAATGGCCGTTTCATAGCCAAAAAACGGCCGTTTTTTTTCGTTAAAATCGAACCATTAACTTTGACTGTCCGCCATTTTGTGAAAAATGAATATTTTTCAAAATCCTTCGATTAAAGACTAGTTTATACTTATATTTGACTAAATCCATCCGCATTTTTTTTTCAGATGATCCACTTCGCCGCAATGTTGGTCACCGCAAACCGTGTATATAAAAACATTATTTCATTGACGGCCATTTGCCACTAAACAATGTAATATTTTTCAATAAAAAAATTACTGAAAGTTCTTCAAGATGTGTTCTTCAAGATGGTATATTGATCGATTAAAAAAGTTTTGTAGTTTTCTTTAAAAAAATTCACGAAAAAGGCCTTTTTTTTGCGCTACAAGTGGGGGTAACCCGTTGAGTTATCTCGCCGTTGATATGAATTCTGTATCAACAGTATCGGCGCGTAATTTGCTACCGCAGCGTACCAACAACGTGTGCTATTATACGCACGTTTTTCATAACATCCGTCCATTCGCCATGGCCCTGCTGATAATTCTTGACGGCGATCGCATCGGTTTTCACGCTGACGAGATCGCCGAGCGCGAAAGTGCCCTTGCTGGTGACTTTGGTGAGTGCCCGTGGATGGAAGGTCCAACGGTTGTTGCAATCATCGTATTGTACCCTAACGTCGCCCTTGTCGGTGATGCGATGGACGGTGCCAATCTTGCCGATGTACTCGACCATGCGGGGATTCCAACCGCCGTGTCCGGCCTGCATCTCCTTCAGGCTATCGACGTCCCGCATCACTTTGACTTTGTCGCGAACGTTGAAGCTCAGGTGGTAACGGCTGGACGTGGTCGTGTCGGTGGGGGTGGTGCAGGTGGTCGTGGTCGTGGCGCTGGTTGCGCTGCCGTTGGTCTCGTTGGGGCAATGGATAGCGCCGTTGCCGCTGACCGCGTCACTCACCGTCATCACCGGCTGACCCAGCATGGGCAGATGTTCCTTGTAATAAGTGCCGGCCGTTGCCTCTTCGATGTAGCAGAGATCCACGCAGCCTTTGTAGCCGAGCCGATACACGTTCGTACTACCCGACGACCATGTGACCGTCGCCACTGAACGACTGCTGTCGTTGTCCCAACCCCGAATGTCCATTACTCGGCCCGTCTTCACTGCAACGCAATCAGGCCCACATGAGGGAGAGAAGAAAACGAGGAGAAAGTGTCCATTCGATAGGTGGGGCGAGTTGAGACGAGGGACAGAAATGGCGCTCGGAATAGGCTGAGGAGCGCAGAGTCGAAGGCAGTCGTAGAAAAATCTATTTTGCGCCATTTCGAAGGCTTTTTATTTAGGGGATCGTCACATTGTCAAATTGTAGATACGAGGGTCGTTCGATAAGTCCGTGCAAAAATGTAAACTACTTAATTTTTTTGGATAAACCGCTCTAGTTTGTTTACCCCTTCCGTGTAGTAGGATTTGTCAAAGTCTGCAAAATAGCCATTCGTTTCTGCAATCATCTCCGCGTTTGAATAAAATCTTTTTCCCGCCAGCCATTTCTTCATATTGGGGAACAAATAATAGTCCGAGGGAGCCGAAGGAGTAAAATTAAAACGTTTATAACGCGAAAACGGTTTGAGCTTGTTCAGGTTGTTTGCCAAGTTTAAAGTAAATCTGGCCCAAAAATATATTTTCCTATACAACCTTTAACACCTCCGGTTAACTCCTTAAGGGTCAAATTTCGATTTTTACCGCTCTCGAAAAAAGTCTTGTTTCGGTTCAAATATGAAGGCTGCGTGGTCAGGATTAGGGGCCACAGGTATGGTAATGCTGCTCCATTTGGGCTACGAAAATGACTGAAACGATTTGAGGATTCTGAGGATTTGAGGATTTGAGGATTTGAGGAATCCAGAAAGCTTTCCTACAATAATATGAGTACCAAAATGAGTATAAACAATTTTCATCGCGTTCCAACGAAACTTCATAATCCAAAGTAACGAGTGATAATTACCAGACCCTCCGTCCTGATTGCCCCATTCCCAGTCCGGTCCTCTCACGACTTTCGCTCCTATGAATATACCCTTAAGAGGAATTTTCGTGCAGCCCTCTCGCGCCGTCAATTGTACCCTGCGGATGGACCAAAGTCAAAAAGGAAAACGAGAACAGGAATCGCCGAAGACGTAAACTCGACGACGAGTCGAGGGAGCGAGCGATGGGATTGCTTACCCAGCGGCATTGGGCGTTTGTAGCCTCTGAAACGCGTGCGTCAAGTCGTGCACGTCGCCCATGTAGCATTGCGTACAGAGGTCGTAGTCGAAGCACTGGGCGCACTTCCATCTGATGCCGACTATGCCGTGTCTCATGCAGCCGTTGCACACTATGCTGTTGTGCTGTACACCGGTTGTCGCGTTGTCGAACACCAGAAGGTCGTAGTAGCCCTGATAGCCTATTCTGTAGTTGCTGCGCGAGCCGTGATCCCACTGTACAATCACTGTCTTATCGGGCGTTTTGTCGGCCGGATTGGAAGCGGAGGCAGCCGTTCCGGGAGGCGCCGCAGGTTTGCCGATTTCGACTACGGTGCCGGCGTGGCCTTCGCCGCCGTCCTGGTCGTTCCATTTCCAGTCGTAGCCCCTCACCACTCTCAGACCCACGTCCAGCATCTCTAGCTGTACAGCGGACAACATTCATTCAGCTGCGATCGGAACACGATTTTACGAAAGCTGTTGGGTACGATCGGTTTTTGAGGATTTCTTCGGGGGCGGGGGTCATCGACAGTGGGAATTCCACGTGCGTGGCCTGAACGGCGAGTTGGCGAGCGGAGCGGAGAGAGGGATAAGTGCAACGCGAACGCTACGATGATAAGGCCAATGGCATGGCCAGCGAAAAGACGTCACGATTCTGATAGCATCGCGTTGATACCGCCGAAACTGTCAACATCACGTATGGGCCGAGGAAATGAAGTATCGCGATACGATTGGAACGACGGAGGACACCCACGCGGGATACACTGGCCACGAACAATCGTATATTCGTTTGATCGAAAAGGGGGAGCAAACGAAGGGAAAAAGCTCCGAGAGACGTACGAACCTCGTTCCGGACGATTATCCAAGCCCGTCCTGGGATTAAGTCACGAAATCATCATGTGATGATTTGTCCTGGTGAATTTACGTGAGTAATTGTCCTGGTGAAATTACGTAGGTTTATCGGCTTGTATTATAGCGACGCTTTGACAGTTAACTTGGTCGAGTGTCGCGGGATTGCTCCGAGGAGTTGGGCCGCCGTCGTCCGTCGCCATTACCCGTGTACCTTGGTGGATGTAGATATACGGCTTGCAAGAATAATATATATACGTATGTGATGCAGAAAACACGGTCGAAGGAACTTTCGAGTTCACTGCTACAAAACGCACGCGCGTCCACTTAAAGACCGGGGATAAGTTACCGACTTACCGACCGTTGGTAACTTGCCGGCTTAAATGTGCTCAGCTCGCTGGCTGACGTCGTCCGTCGCCATTACTCATACATTCTGGTGGATGTAAATCACCGTGATGTAAATATACAATTTGCAAGAATAATATATAATAATATGTAATATATATGCTACAGCATATTGGTTCTAAGCAAACTTTGAGTTCTACCACTACAAAACGCACGCACTTCCATATCAGGAGAACCACGTACATGCCGATAAGTTACCGACCGTCGGTAACTTACCGGCCTAAATGTATGTTTCCTACCATACCGACATCATTTCCACAGTATTTTGGCTCGCTCTCTCTCTCTCTCTAATTTTTCGTCCGGCGAATTTTTTCCTCACTGTCAGAATTCGCAGTGTTCTCACAGCTGTGCGGCTCCGGCGAGCGATACATGCGCGACGATGACGATACGCTCGTACAGTCGTACAGTCTCGCTAGAGATGACGAGCGACAGGCGAGACTCGCTGTTGCGCAGTTTGCCAGCGTAGTCGTCGCTCCGACGTACCAGAGTCGCCGTCGTTCTCTTCTCCCTCGTCGTGTTCGCTCGTGCGAATTTTTTTTTTTTTCCTGCCGTTTTTCCTCGTTCGATCGCGTCGTAAAGAAAATCGTCAACCGTGAAGCTCCACTTTCCGGAATTTGGGCTCGCCCGGTGGGCACTAGCTGCCCACGAGCCCGGAGAAATGTCGATTAGGACGGTGGCCCGACGTCTCGTGCAAAATGGTCGGGTCCTTGTACGCTTATTACGGAATCCCGAAAATCGCTTTACGAGCTGCTACACGAGAGGACACCTCGACAAGATACACGTTGTGGAAGTAGGTGAGTTGTTGTGTCGACAATTTTTGTCCTTCGTAACCTCCGGACATTTTTTTTAAGGTTATTGCTGAAAAAATGTTTTTTTTTCTTCCGAGAACGAAGAACGCTCGCGGACGGCACAAAATAAATATGACTCCGTGAAATTACGCATTAAAGAATATTGTCCACCTGCCGAAACGAAAATCGGAATTTTTAACCCTCGTCGGTATAGTTAAAATCTGACTTTCGAAAAATCAATTTTTATGAACTTAAACTAATGCAAAAATATGATTTGTCGATGTAAGAGGTTCATTTGCTGTAAGAAATGAATGTGTTTACTTTTAACGGCCCTTGGGGCTCGGACAAAAGCTCGATTTGAAAAAAAACTTCTGACGAGAGTTCTGGCATGACGCGGCCAGTATTTTACACCTAATTAGTAGATAATCTTGCCGAGTTTGCGTTATTTTATTTATGAAGATTGATAAACAGTTATTATTCTTTGAATGGAGTTTCGCATGGCCAATGGAAATGAAAAATAACAAAAATTTACTTTTAGAATAATTATAAAACTTTCGTATATCGGATGCTTTTAAAAATTAAGAAAATGGCAATCTAGAAAAAGTTTGAATTTCAATTTAAAAAAAAAACTTTTCATCAAACAGTTTAGAAGAAACGGGTCTGGCAATCAGACTCTTCACATCAGAGTAAAGTTTGCATAATTGGAACGCAATGAAAATAAATACAATCAATTTCCTTTTATTTCTTTCGTCGTAGTTTGCCCACAAAAATCTCTCAATTTGTCTTTAAGATGGAGTTGAAGTTCACTGGAATGCAAAGAAACTTCTCTTGCTCCTTTTTTCTCCTTCAAAATTCACAATGGCAAAAAAGAACTTAGTTTCAATTGAAAATTAGAATTTCATTCATTCCGATCGGAGAAGCCAACGTGAACCCCATAAATTAAAAATTGAAGTTGAATGAAAATTAAATGAATTAATTGATAATTAATTGAACGATTGAAAATTGATTGGTTGTATCAATTCAGGAAAATCCCAGGGCCTCGTGCCCAAAATCGGCGGGGATGTCGGCGCCGCTGGCAGACATCTCGGGCTCCTGGGATCGCAGGCTCGCAAGCTCTTCGTCGACAACATCCTCAAGCGGGTCACCAACAGCTTGGCGGCCGATTTACGCAGGAGAGCTGCGAGTCGCCTGTTGTTCGGTGATTCTGCTCCCTTTTTTGCTTTAGTCGGCGTATCGTTGGCATCCGGCACGGGTATACTCACCAAAGACAACGAGTTGGAGGGCGTCTGCTGGGAGATAAGAGTGAGCGCTTTTGAAATTGTACATTACGAAGCCTGCGGATGATCGCAGCCTCGCTCAATCTACCCACCCCAACAAACCCAAACAAAATCGATCAAGTTTGACCGTTTGCAAAATTGTTTTACTTCGTTAAGAAAAATCCCGAATTTTTTTAATTCACATAAAATACTGACATTTTTTTTAAACTGCTAAAATACTGACTTTATAATTCGGAAAAATACTGATTTTTTAATTTACAAAATATTGAATTTTTTTCAATTTACAAATTAGTGAATTTTTTTTAAATCGCAAAATACTGAATTTTTTTGTTCGCAAAAATGCCGATTTTTAAATTCTCAAAATACAGACTTTATAATTCACAAAATACTGAGCTTTTAAATCGTAAAAAATATACTGAATTTTTTAATTCGCAAAAATACTGAATTTTTTAATTCGCAAAAATACTGAGTATTTTAATTCGCAAAAAATACTGCATTATTTCATTTGCAAAAATACCGAATATTTTAATCCGCCGTATTAAAATACTGCATTTTTCAATTCGCAAAAAATACTGAATTTTTTAATTCGCGAAAACACTGAATTTTTAATTCGCAAAAATGCCGATTTTTTAAATTATCAAAACACCGACTTTATAATTCACAAAAGACTGAGCTTTTAATTCGCAAAAGTACTGAATTATTTCATTCGCAAAAATACTGAATATTTTAATCCGCGAAAAATACTGCATTTTTCAATTCGCAAAAAATACTGAATTTTTCAATTCGCAAAATACTGATTTTTCTAATCAGCAAAAATACTGAATTTTCAATTCGCCAAAAATACTGAATTTGCAATTCGCCAAAAATAATGAATTTTTAATTCGCAAAAAATACTAAATTTTCTAATTCGCAAAAAATACTGGATCTTTTAATTCGCAAAATACTGACTTTTTAATTCGCAAAATACTTAGTTTTTCATTCGCAAAATACTTAGTTTTTAATTCGCAAAGAATACTGAACTTTTTAATGCGCAAAAAAATCCTGAGCTTTCAATTCGCAAAGACTACTGAACTTTTTAGTTCGCAAAAAAATACTGAACTTTTTAGTTCGCAAAAAAATACTGAATTTTTAAAATTCTCAACGAATATTGAATTTTTAATCCGCAAAAATACCGAGTTTTTAATTCGCAACAAATACGGAATTTTTAATCCGCAAAAATACCGAGTTTTTAATTCGCAACAAATACTGAATTTATTAATTCGCAAAAAATACTGAATTTTTTTATTAACAAAAATACTGAATTTTTTAATTCTCAAAATACTGACTTTCTAATTCACAAAATACTGAGTTTTTAATTCGCAAAAAATACTGATTTTTTTTTATATCGCAAAAAACCGAATATTTTAATTTGCAAAATATATTGCATTTTTTTTTAATTCCCAAAAATACTGATAATTTTTTAATTCCAAAAAAAAACATTACTTTTTAATTCACAAAAATACTGATTTTTTTTCAATTCGAAAAAATACTGAATTCTTTTAATATGCAAAGATACTGAATTTTTTTTCCATCGAAAAACAATACTGATTTTTTTTTATTCGCAAAGAAATGCCGAACTCATGAAAATCCGTTTTTTCATAAGAATAAAAAAAAAAGGCCACGACACTTTCCACCCGGAAGGAAGCACGGAGGGGCGGATTTTTAACTTGCGTTTCTCTGTCCTTCCGTCGACGCACAGGACGCGGTTTCGAAGCTGCACTGGAACAAGCCGCAAAACGACGAAAGTTACGAAACGACGCTGCTGAACGAGGAGCCGAGCGGCCTGAAGGACTTCGTGATAGGGCCGCCGATAGCGAAGGGATGTTCGGCGGTCGTTTACGCGGCGCGACACAAGGATCCGGCATCGCCGAACGAGCGAGATGACGACCGCATCACGATCGACGACACCGCGCCGGACGTCACGAGCTTTCCATTCGCCATTAAAATGATGTTCAATTACGACGCGGAGTCGAACGCAACGTCGATATTGCGCGCGATGTATCGCGAGACCGTGCCGGCGAGGAAGTACAATCGCAACGGCGAGCTCGCCGAATGGGAGCGACGAATGGCCGAGAACAAACGCGCGCTACCGCCCCATCCCAACGTCGTGGCGATCTATTACGTTTTCACCGATCGCGTGCCCTTCCTTCCGGGCTCGACGAGGATGTATCCGGACGCCCTTCCCGCCAGGCTCAATCCTCAAGGATCCGGAAGAAACATGAGCCTCTTTCTACTCATGAAGAGGTAACGCGAAGTGCAAAAAAACCAGAGCTAAAAGAGTTCAAGGAAGTTCATCCGGTAGCGAGTTAGTCGAAAGAAAAATTATTACGACTAGCGTAGCCCGTTCAATAAGTTTGACAACCCTGCAGCCAAGCGCGACCGCGTATCCTGTACAGCTGCCGTGCGCTAGAAAATTTTCACTCCCGTCTGAGATACGACTTCCAACGTTAAAAAAAATCTCGAAGGATGCGACTTCCCAAAAAATAGTCATAAAACCGTCAATTTTCAATTTTTTTTACAAAATCTTCCCTGCGGACGAAAATTAAGACCCTAGGCCATAAGATTATGTAACAGACCCCTTAACGAATATCCGCCTCGAATCTCTCCGAGGCCTTGGCCTTCACAAGGAGGCCAAAATGGAGACCTATCAGCGTCGTATAGGGAGAGAAGTGAAGCTAAAAAAGAGTTTGCCAATACTGTGAGTAAACGAGTCCTGTTCTGTTTCGCTCTTTTTTTTTTAGATACGACGTCACCTTGAAGCAGTACATGATCGATCGTGAGGTGAACATTCGCGAATCGATTCTCTTGTTCGCACAATTGTTGGAGGGCGTAGCGCACATGAATGCTCACGGTATCGCGCACAGGTGAGTCTGTCGATCGCGAAGTATTTGTTCTTTTGTTTTCGTATCGCCGATTCGATTGCTTATCGGATAACGCGCTGATAGCCGGCTGTAATTTCAACCGTGCCACGCAGCACAACGAGTAATCCGACCTAAAACCAACCAAGCATAAGATGCACGTTTATATTTATTTTACTTCCATTCGTTTTATTTCCATTAATGTGAAATTCGATAGAAAAAAATATCGCAACAATATCCTCTCGTCGTAATTTTGATTGGAAATCAACGCTTTCGACGTCACAACTGTAGGATCGTTATTTTTTCAGACGTTTGTCGTGTCGCAAACGGCACGTTCGGACTGAACCAACAATTAACGCTCAACGTTCTCTCCCCGCTTCTTTTGCAGAGACTTGAAGAGCGACAACATACTGTTGGACGTATCGGAGCTAACGGACAACTGTCCGTCCCTCGTTATAACGGATTTCGGTTGTTGTCTCGCTGACAAAGTTCACGGTCTATATCTGCCGTACAACAGCCACGACCTCGACAAGGGCGGCAACGCTGCACTCATGGCGCCGGAAGTCGTCAACGCCGAGCCCGGGCCCTTCACGAGTATCAATTACACGAAAGCCGATCTCTGGACCGTCGGTACGATCGCTTACGAGATATTCGGCGCGAAAAATCCGTTTTACTCGCTCAACGACGAAACTCCGTCCCTGAGGAATCACAATTACAGGGAGGCCGCCCTGCCGCCGTTGCCCGACAACGTACCGCCCGTTATCGTCGCACTTGTCAAAAATATATTGAGCCGAAACCACAGCAAGGTATTTTGTAAGAGAGAGAGAGAGTACGAAAATCCATATCTTGGATTATGCAAAAAACCAATTTCCGAAAAGATGTTACGTTGGAATAATCCGTCAAACTCTTGGTGGTAGAGAAAACCTGAGAAAGCAAAATGACGCGTCGTGAAAATTCAATGGAGATTCTTGGTTGCAGAGGCTCTCACCGGAAATGGCCGCAACGATAATGCAGTTGTACCTGTGGGCCCCGAGCTCCTGGATACGAGACAACAACCAGGTTCCGTCCAGCAACGAGGTCAGTAGAGGAACATCAATGGCGGATGAATATGGCCCCGAAGAAAAAAAGATCGAGTTTTCTATTTGGGTACATAGCGAAAAGTAATCTCGCAAAAAGTGAGGCCAAAAATGAGGCGCAAACCATTTTTCGCTATTTTCCTATTCTTACGTCTCTAACGATGAAAATACTTCGATGTATCTGAGGGAAAAAAAATATTTTAAGCAAATATATCACAGTCTCAAGGAAAAGGTGAATATTTTTTATTCGCCGGCAATTTTCAATGTCATTTCAAAATTAATTTGCGCGTGGGAAAATCAAACTTTATTTTACGCCAATATTTCAGAATATTTGAAATATTCGACAAAACATTTCGTTAGCAGTACAACGATTATTATTTCAACTTATTATTTCAATATTCCAAGATATCTGAAATATTCAACAAAATAATTCGTTATGCTAATACTGGCGAAATATACCGTACAAAAAGTTTCCTTCTTCACCCGCATATTTAAAATGGACGATATTGCTCTCCCTTTGGAAAACTAAAGTTGACCTTGAAACAACATTGAAAACCGGCAGCGATTAAAAAATGACCGAGTATACAAAATATTTTGACTAACCGAAATCAAACGAAAGAAGATTCAGACAAAAGTTATTTCGTTGGGCAAAAAATTACGAAACAAAAAAAAGGCTTCGCTTTTTAAAAAACTTACATTGACCGTGAAATAACCTTGAAAATTGTCGTTAAACGAAAGCAACCAAGCCATCGATTTTCGTTGCTGAAAATTATGAAGCTATGGTTTGAAACATGTGCATTCGCATAGGGCCAAATGCTATAGGAACGCGTTCGTTGACACCCCAGTCGTTTCGGTTAACCCTAAAATAATGAAACTTCCAGATACTCCAGTGGTTGCTCTCCCTGACGACCAAGGTCCTCTGCGAGGGTCGCGTAATGCACTCGGCGCAGGAGCCGCTGGCCGATCGCGTCAGCAACAACGCGAGCCTGGACAATCGTCGAGCGAGCGTTTCCCAGCGTGGCTTCGAGAGATCGCTGTCGACGCGTTCGTGCGGCCGGCGCACTATGCCGGAGTATCAGCTGATCGCGAGCTTTCTCGGTCGCGTCAGCCTCGGCAACGTCAGGCAATGCTTCAAATGGCTGCAGCAAAATGCATGAAGGACCCCCGCACGACGATTGCTCGCCGCGCGTCGATATTCGCTGCGTTAGAACTTTTTACTCCTCGCAAGCATCGTAGCAGGTTAGGCCGTGTGTGTGTGTGTGTGTGCTCGCGCCCTTAGAGTCGCCGAACTTCCAACCACGTGTAGACACATGTAAAAATTCATTCTGACGAATCGGCAAGGGGGAGAGGCTCGCGAGCTTTGGCAAGTCGTTTTCGAAGATAGAAAAGAGACAAGGGATCATCGTTTTCAACTATATTTTTGATATGTTCTCGAACGCGCTGCAGTCATCTTCGGCGCCCTCGCGTACGTGGTCGCTGCACGCTCAGAGAATTTTTTTCCTTTCGACGCGCTCGTCGAGGGCCTTGAGAGTAAAACTTTTACGATACATGCGTACGCACGAATATGAGTATATATATAAATATATATATAGATATATATTTGTGTGGCTTGGCTGCGGGAAACGGAACTCACCCTAAAATTGTTACCTTAATTTTTCCACGTACTTTTATCTCATTAATCGTCCGCAATGGAAAATAAACGTCACTGACAGGTATTTTGTTCCC
Source organism: Ophion costatus (assembly GCA_951751655.1). Taxonomy (NCBI): domain Eukaryota; kingdom Metazoa; phylum Arthropoda; class Insecta; order Hymenoptera; family Ichneumonidae; genus Ophion; species Ophion costatus. Next base: position 1,493,058 of record OX632359.1, read on the forward strand.
AATTGTGTGTCTCGTATTCTTCACGGGCCTTTCGCAAACTCTGAGTTCGAGTAAACATTGTGAGATAAGTTTTCCAAAAAATGGTTTGCTATTTTCTCATTTATTGGGTTATAAACGATATACAGACGGGGGAAGCTGACATCTTTCGTTAACATATTTGTCACTGGCAAACGATCGTTAAAAATAATTTCGAATTTTTCGACAAGTCGATGCGCTGCAAAAAATGCGCTACCCAAACCCTATAACTTTTTATGGGGCGAGGGGAGGGGGTAAATTTCAGCTTCCCCCGATCGAATGTCATAAGCTAAAAATGAGAAAACTTTCGTTTCACTTTCTCGAGCCGAATCGCGAAGCTGCTTCGAACATACGAATATGCCTTCACCGTACGATACGCGAATGATGGTCGTATCGCTACGAGTGACGGTGGACGCGAATGCAATTCCTACGGTCGCAAAAAAATAGACAAGAATAAAAAAGAGCATTCTCGCGATTTGTGTATTCCAATAACGTGCGGCGAATCGCGAACGAATGTGGGCGAAATCGTGAAGGTCAACGACGGTAAAAAAAAACTCGGAGCTTGTCACGGATTGTCCATAGTGTATAAAAGTTTGGAAATAAAGCTTGTGTATATAGAAATTCGTCAAGATGTCGAAGCTTGCATCGTTCCAATGCAACGAAATTTCTCATCTTGTTATTTTCTCACTTTGATTGTTTTACAAAATGTTCCTTCTCAGATTAAACTTCTAGATCTGCGAATGAGCTTGAAAAATGATTGAGGCATTTTCGTGATGAATTTTTGTCGCGGGTATTTAAAAAATTGAGAGGAAGAATTTTTATCGCATTCGAACGGTGTAAACTTCGAGCTCGTGATTCGGTGGATGCTGGCGGTTCATTTTTGGCCGGATGTCGGAGCGAAGTCACGCGGATGAACGGGAATTCCAGAGGTCTGCATTTTTCTCATCGTAGCCTCGTAATCGAGTTTCCTCGTCGACGTCAGGTCCCGCATGAACGCGAGAAACTCCTCGTAGGTTATGGCGCGCTTTCGGAACTTCAGGAAAGCGAGTCCCGTGTGCGTCGTCGTGACCCGCGACATGTCGAGTATGCGAGACGAGGCGAGCCACTTGTCGAGCTGCGAGAGCGGCAGGTGGTTGACCCTTTTCGCATCCGAGATAGGGTCCATTCGACAGTAGGCTGTGAAATTTTTCAATTCTCGTCGATGACGTTTTAACGGTACGAGATATGAAACAAATGTCAAATTCCAACTATTGGGAGTACGAATACGTCTCCGCTGTTTGACAAAAGATGGCGCCCGACTAGGAGGTTATGGTTGAAATTGTGACATGTAAAACGTCGTATAGTAAAGGTGCGGCCTCGTGCAGTCGCTCGTTTGCAGCGACAAATCTGGTCACGTGACCCTATTTTGAATTTCCCGCGACTCAAATGAGTAGCTCGTTTGTCGGTACATATCACGTGACCAGATTTGCGAACGAGCGACTGCATGAGGCTGCACCTTGAGGTTTGACATTTGGCAAGACCATAACCTCGAAATATTAGCGATTTGATGAGAAAAAAAAACGGCGGAGACTTATTACTCCTCAATTCAGTTAAAACTCTAGTTAAAACTTAATACACCTTAATTTACTTACAACTTGGGACTCCTAATATTTTATTGCAAAATGTCCAAATTTTCAAAATCATAAAAGAAAAGCAAAACTTAGTAAAAGGGAACGCCGTAAAAATGTTCAATAGTTGCAATTTGTTCAAACTGCAACTATTATTTTTTCCGTGTCCATTGGAGATGAGAACGATGCAGGTAAGAAATTTCAAACGAAAAAACAAACAGCCGTATCTTCGAGGGTGCGTTTCACCCCTTGAAAATCGGGTCCCGCAGGTATAAAAAACATACGTGTCGCCTATTTTTGCCCATTCTACAAACATGCAAAATTTCATCGAAATCGGATAGTTCGAACTCGCGAACTTTCCTCGTGGGTACAGCCTAAAGTTCAGCTCGTTGGAATGCAACGAAAATGATTTTTGTTTTAATTGCCAAAAGTTTCTTCGGCAGATTCGAGTTACGACAATCGTGAAAATATTTTGGAGGATTCTTATTCAGCGATCGAACGAATTTGGAAAGTGTGATTTTGGATTATGATGAAAATAAGAAATAGAAACGAATTTTCGTTGCATTCCAACGATGCAAACTTCAACGCCATGTCCTAATCATGCTTCGGGATACGAAACAAAAACTGGAATTCATTGGCCTTAGAGTCTTAAATAATGTTTAAAGTTTTGTTTCGGGAAACGAAAGGTCTCTAATTATCTCTAATTATTGAATTATCATCAATTATTCAATTATCTTCGTCTCTAATTATCGAACTACTTTTTCAAACGATTTGTTAATTACGTTTATGCTTTATTGTAATTTACTACTTTATTGACCTCAGTCTAAAGTTTATTGACCTCAGTCTCAGTCTAAATGTTTAAAGTTATCAACTAATTTGTTGGAAAAAGCATTCCATCAATAAATTACCAGGTAGATTGTTTTTTTTGTCATTTGCAATTAAATAAAGCGACTTTTCTCAAAATTTTCTGCCAATTTTTCTTTTTGACATGTTTTCGACGACTTATGAAAACTATTTTTTTTTTCGTTCTCGCAAAAAGATTTTCTATACCGTCAGTTTCGCCATTAAAATGAAAAAATTAAGAAAAAAGTTACTTTGGAATGTCAATTATTCAAAAAATTCTTCACAAAATTGTATCACGAAACAAACGGATTCGCGAAAAACAAAAAACAAATTATATCCTTTGATTATCAATCCACTTTTTTTGAACGATTTGTCAATAACTTTTTCCTCCCATAATCGTAATTATAAGAAAAATACACGTTTTCAGCATTTTTCAGCCGGTTGAAACGTCAGGGCACCTTCGAACATAGTTTCCATAGGGATAACTTTGGGTTCGTCCTTTTTAATCGGCACACCGAAGTCCTGCATAGCATTGGCAGAATGCTGTCACGCCGTCCGTTTCCGATTTTTTGACACAAACGCACTGCGTCCTTGAAAAAAACAATGAAAATGCGAATAAAAACATAAGAATACGAGGAAACGATGGAACGAGACGCGAAAAGTCAAGAGGAACAATCCGTGTTCAAAATCACAATCGACGCCCGTCGAAATTTCATCGTCGAATTGACAGATCAAAGTCTTGCCGCAAATTGCGACGAGAATGATCGCATGAACGAATCGACTGGCTCACCAGCAACGAATGACGAACTCGACGGTCACCTCTTCGTGCGCTACACGGCGAAAAAATCCGATGGAACGAGGAGACTTCTACTGCCCGGCAACGAAGTTGCTCTCGTACGAGGGTTCGTGAATATTCCCGAAAAAAAAATATTAGCGAAAACGTCAAAAATTCGGATATCTCAAATTTGGGAAATTTAGACCGCGAAATAATTTTTTTTGGCGAATTCAAACCTTTTTAAAATCTGAATACATTCGAAAATTTCTGGAGATTGTTTTTTATTTTATTTTTTTAAACATTATAATATACCGTGGACGATGGTCGACTTCCGGACAAAAATACGACCATATATTTCAATAATAGTGAAAGTTACGAACCAAAGAGACTTTTTTCACCATTAAAATCTCATAAAAATGAGCCACGGTTAAAAGTTTTTTTTTGTTTGAAACTGTTGCATGTATCGGTGCAAACTTTTTTTCGCTCAAAGGTACACTGTTGCAGAATAGAAAAAAATGTTGCATACAAACGTATATATATATTTAACAATTTATAATCGCGCATGAAAAAAGTATGTTGCTGGCGTTGATGATTTGCGCTGTCCAGGTAATCGAAAACGAAAAATTTAAAAAGATTCTTAATGTGTACGACTGGCGCTATCGCCCGACCTAGTATTATTATTTCATATTGCAGAGTAACAAAATGGCGTCATTTTTTGCACAATGGTTTTATCTTTGTGCAGATATTTTCACCAATGTCTTGTTTTTTCACCCAATTTTGGGACATTCTGAATACCGTCGGAATTTCGCGAAAAAAATGTCACGGAAGCTAAACTTTACGAGAGAGCGAAAAACGGTAATATTTTGTGCGGGAAAAAATCGACGAATTGCAGGAAGCGTATCGGGGACGACGACGTCCCGGACCTGCTGAATTTCCTGCGAGAAAATCCCGACGTCGTCGAGGTCCATCTGCCCTGCAACGAAATTCACTGCGACGGCTTCGTCGATATCGTCGACTACGTAGTGGTAATTTGAAACAAAACGTTGCTTCCGAAATAGGCATTGTCACGATTTTCAGAGCGTTTCAGCAACGGTGTAACACTTTCGAGAAAAAAAATCACTTTTAAAACGATAGTCATTGTAGGAAATTCAATTCCCAAATTTCTTTTTTTTTTAAGTTCATCCCGATACTTAAACTCTTAAACTATTAAACTCTGTGAAGTTTTTCGACTTCTCGGAGTACGACGATAGTTTAAAAAGTCCGTGCAAAGTAAGAGAGATGACACTACTGGTGCGTATCGAGGTTATTTTAAGTTAGTAGCATCTCTTGGAAGAAAAAATACCAAGTTTGAGCTGGATTGAAAAAAAAATGGACGAAAAAGAATTTCGTGTGTTGATCAAACATTACGTTATGAAAGGCAAAACGCCTCGAGAGACTAAAGAGAAGCTTGATAAACATTATGGTGACTGCACCTCCGATTAGAACAGATCATAAGTGGCGTCAAAATTTTCGGAGTGGCCATATGGGCACGAGCGACGCCGAACGTTCTGGACGCCCTGTTGAGGGCGTCCAGAAAATCTCGAGATACAAATTCGACGTTTTTATCGCCTAAGCCTTGTACACGAGAGATTTTCGGTGTTTCCCAGGCTCGCGAAGAAATCGTCGAGCTCGACGTGCGAAGCAACGAGATAGGAGCCAAGGGTATAAAACACTTGTGCGCATGCGGCGGCAAGCTGCGTCTGCGGAGCCTCAGATTGAACGGAAACAAATTTGGCGTTGAAGTGAGCGAAGGATCGCGATGACTCAATACAGAAAACGGAAAAAGAAAACTATCGTTACGGAAATAATTCCAGATTTAGAATGAACGAAAAAAAATGAGATTATGTAGAGTCCCGAATGGGAAAGCGGAAAAGTAAATGAGCGAGAATGAAGAATATTCAGAGATTTTGTAGAATCTGCTGGTAACTTTGAAGATTTTCAACGTAAGAAGAATTTTTAACGAAACGATTCCAGAGTTCGAAGCTGATCGCCTTGACGCTGTTGAACAATGTACACCTGCGCGAGCTGAACGTCGCCGATGTTGACCAGACGATCTCGAGTCTCGTATACTTCACTACGGTACTCGGTAACCATGAGGGCTCGTGCAACGAGACGCTCAAGATACTGGACATCAGCGGTCCCAATCCTGGATGCATGTACTACCTGGACACCGCTCATTTTGCGGGTCTCGTTGGTTCCATGCTCAAAGTAAACTCCAAGTAGCCAAAAGTCTCAGTACGAATTCAATCGTCGAAAAAAAAATGAGCTTGTGGAAGATTTTGGGAAATTTCGATGCGACAGAACAACAAAACACTCTCGGAGTTGCATGTCCGAAAATTTGGATTTTCGTGCCACGACGTGGAGGTGATGCTAAGCGAGGGAAGCTTCAACGCGACCCTCGCGTTTCTCGATCTCAGCGGCAACAATATCGGCGATTTCGGGGCGGAATTACTGGCCGATTGGTTGGCGGAGAGGCCGGCGCTGTCGGGTCTCGCGATGGCTCGCAACATCGTCACGAGCACCGGAGCGAGGTGGGCCCTGGAAAAAGAGCATTCGAAAGTTACAAGAAAATTCACCAGTTACGATCAACCCTTTCAGTCACAGTGGGATCGCTACGGTCCCACCCTTTAAAAAATCACCTCGGAGCTCTAATATTGAACGCCTCTGAAAATACGGATCTAGGGGTTTTTGAGTCGCTGATCTATGAAGGCAGATTTTGTCGCTTGAGTATGAAGGCAGATTTTGAAAATTCAAAATGGTGGATCCGATATAGTCGATCCAACTGGGCAATGTAACAATAAACATTTCAATCGTATAAAATCCTACTTTATCAGGAACATTCCTTCACATATACATTAGAAATAAGTGTTTCAGTTAATTTGAGATCATTCTGCAACCAAAATAATTTATGGCTGCAAAATTAAAATCCGTGTTTTAGATTCAAAAGAATTTTCAAAATCTAATGCCGGATTCGCGATCAGCGACCCCGAAAACCCCTGAGTACAAAGTTTTCGAAGAATTAATAAGTATTTGGAATTTCACGTCCGCCATTTTGAATTTTGAAAATCTAATGCCGGATTCGTGATCAGCGACCCCGAAAACCCCCGAGTACAAAGTTTTAGAAGAATTAATAAGTATGTGGAATCTCACGTCCGCCATATTGGATTCGCCATTTTGAATTTTGAAAATCTAATGCCAGATTCGCAATCAGCGACCCCGAAAACCCCCGAGTACAAAGTTTTAGAAAAATTGATAAGTATTTGGAATTGCCCGTCCGCCATTTTGAATTTTGAAAATCTAATGCCGGATTCGTAATCAGCGACCCCGAAAACCCCCGAGTACAAAGTTTTAGAAGAATTGATAAGTATTTGGAATTGCCTGTCCGCCATTTTGAATTTTGAAAATCTAATGCCGGATTCGCAATCAGCGACCCCAAAAACCCCCGAGTACAAAGTTTCAGAAGAATTCATAAGTATTTGGAATTGCCCGTCCGCCATTTTGAATTTTGAAAATCTAATGCCGGATTCGTAATCAGCGACCCCGAAAACCCCCGAGTACCAATTTTCATCAAAATCGGTGCATCCGAAAAATGCATGACTGAAAGGGTTAACGCGTGGGAAAAAAATTGTTCCAAGCTCTCTCAGCCGTGGACTGCCGTTCTCGAGGATAAAGCACCTGGACGTGTCGTACAATCGCATCGACGACTCCGGAATAAGCGACATATTGCACACCCTCAAGAAGAGCCCGCCTATAAAAACATTGAAATTATTCGGCAACGGAATCGGCTGCGACTCCGCGAAGGTAATTTTTTTCCTTCCGAGCCACGTGTCTGCGTGACGCAAGCTCGTGAAAGTCACTTGGTGCTTTCTCGCGCATTTCTTCGCCGCTGCTCTGATTGAGGGGCTGCATCTACCTAGAGGCCCGAAAAAGTCGCCAAAATCCGAAGTTTTTCGTCGGGGAAACGGTTTGTGAAAAAAAGCATTTCTTTAAACGCAAAGGTACAAATATTGAGAGCATTTCTTAAGTTACGTAAACATGACTTTTTAAAAATAGATTCTGTATCTTGTATTTAAAACATGACTTTTTAAAACTAGATTTTGCATCTTGTATTCGAAAAAAGAAATCGTTTTGAAACATCAGGCAGGAAGCCAATGTAGACTATAAAAAATTGATTTTTCCCCCCATAAATCGTTAGTAAAAATAATCACCGATTAACCGGTAAGCAGTATAAATAATTCATTACTGCCTTTAATTTTTTGTTTTCAAACGCGCTTTTCACGAAACGACTTCTTATCAATTTGTGTGCACTCTAGCGCAAAAAGTTTCTAACCTATAATTTTACAAAGTGATAGTTTCTTTTTACAATTAGGCTCTATATGAACCTAAATTTGAGATTATATCGTTTAAAGTATATTTTTTATAGCGAAAAAGGTTACATAATGGCAAGAGTTATACCCTTTTGTTTAAACATATCTGAAAAATTCAATTTTCAATTTGTTTTATCAGAGTTAGGTTCATATAGAAGGTAAACACGTTCTCAAAGTAATCTTCAAACCCTATTGACTTCCGATGAAAACTCTGGTCTCCAGAGTGTACACAAACAGCAAAGTCTGATGGTGAGCCCCGATAGGCGGCAGATTGTATGTTCATTTTCAGAGGCGATGCTTCGAAAAAATCGAAAAATGTGGTCGAAAATATGTATTAAATATTCCCAAAGTTTGAATAAATTCTACTCGTTCATTCCTTGTGAAAAAAAAACCATTACAAAAAAGTACTCCCAAACTGATTTTCGGCATTCTCGTTGATTTTTCAGCCTCTCAATACACGTACTTTCGTGTTTAAAAAAGCGTTTCTTTTTTAGAGTTTCCGAAAAGAAGGAATTCACAAACCGGCCATTTTGTTCTAGCCCCTGAGTAGACGTAGCCCGCTAAAAGCTAAACCGTCAAAAACTCTTCAGATAATCAACCGAATGTTACTGTCCGGAGTCTTGATCCAAGCGAATTTGGACGTGAGGCCGTACCGGGTAGGAGACGATTGGTCCTGCGCTCTTTACTCGCCGAACGATTGATTAGCGACGTTTTTTTTTCTCCCCCCTCGCCACAATAATCGCAATTCCCGCAAACTTGCCGTATAAATTTATTCACTTGAATTTGAACGCTCGAATAAAATTGAAAAGTACCAACGAGGCGTCAAGGACGAAGGTTGGCGTTTCGGGTTCGCTGCCCGGCAAAATCGCCGTCAATAGTCGCCTTGCGTTTCGCGCCCGCGAATCGGAGATCAACGAGAGTAGAAGCGTCCTCAGGTCAACGCGACGTTCGCAACGCTCGTGCGACTTGGCCGCGGTCGCGTCGCTTTATCACAATTCGTTACGAAATCCGTCGCACTTGTGTACTCGAGAATGTCGTTTTTCAACTCTTGCAGCTTGGCGATTCCGCTTTTGTGCACTTTGGTATTCTTCCGACGGTATCTCACGGCGGTTATCATTTTGTCGAGGAGGTAATGGAGCCACAGTACGTTCGTGTAAGGCTCGAAACGCTGCCAATCGTTCCTGGAAGAAAACAAGACAAACAGCCGAAGTCAATGATGAGAGTTTTGACGTTTGATGGAGGTTCGGGGCAACGGGAGTGCTTCTCACTCCAATTTTTTCCTCATCAGCCTGTAAATGTCGAACTGGTATTCGCCCTGGGCGACGAAGAGGTCCTCGTCCATGGATAGATCGTTGAAGATACTGCAGCCCTCGTAGGACATCCGCGACAGAGTGAAATCGATCACCGACGCTCGGACGCCTTTGGTAGTCAGGCTGATCGGCTCGTCGTTGAGCCGGAAGTCGATATGCGACTCGTCCGTTCGCGATATCAACAAATTGCCCCAGTGGAGGTCGCGATGCTCGAACTCGAGGGTCTCTTCGGCAACGGCTAGAGCCACGGCGGCCTGCACATTGGGGGACAAGATACGAACAGGTTAAGGCAGTAGTAGCGGATTGAGTGATCAACGGAAAATCTATAAATGATCGAATCTGACAAGGGTTAAATATAATACATTCGAATATAATAATAAACACGATAAGGAAAATAATTAACTACAGCATAAATTGGGAACTTTTCCCAACTGCTGGATCAATCGTCTTGAAGTGTGTAGGTTATTTTATCGTACATTGAAAACCGTGAAAAACGTTTTTCTTAATCGACGATAAGTGTTCATCAGCAGCCTGAAGGCAATCGATGCTGCCTCAAAGATCGCCACTGGCGGGTCGGAGTTCGCTTTGCCGAGTTGCCGGAGCGTTACCTGCATGAAGAGGGCGTGCGCCTCGCCGGCGTTTTGAAACACGTAGGCCTCGAGATCCTCGCCGCCGTGGCCCAACTCGAGCACTATGTACAATTGGTCCTCCTCGAATATCGACGGACAATCGTTCTCCGAACTCTTCTCATCGTCGAATCTCTTCCAGAGATCGATGAGCTTAGGTGGATACTTGCCAACGACGCATCGCACGTTCTTAACCTCGACGAAATTGCTCGTACTCGAGGCACTCTCGAATCTCAGATTGTGAAGTTGCCTGCGAGAGAAAAAAAAGAACGTGAAAATCGGACGTTGAGTCGCTCGAGTTCTTTTTTTCGCCTATAGAACTAGGACGTGTTCGTACTTGGCGATCACGATCTCTGAGAGTATTTCGTCGAATTTCTTCTGTCGCTCTCCGTTTATCCTCGTCTCGCCCTCTATCGGGATGATCTTTATGACGCTCTTTGTCGACGCTTTCTCGTACAGGAAAACCTCGCCGTAAACACCTTCGCCGATTTTACGACAGTTCTCCAGAAATCTGTGGATTAAATTCAACGATTGTCATAGGCGGGTCGACTTACTGCATTTTTATTTAATAACAATATTAGGTGGTTGCGCGCGAGATGGCGCACTTTCGAACGAAATAAAAGATGGCGGCTCGGTGGTAGAGATATTGTATTGAGATTTCGTTACTGTAAAGCTTCAAAGTAGAGCAATTACTGCAAGCAATTAGCCGTTACAGCATAATGTATTAGGGGTACAGGATTCCGCTGGCTTTTTATATTTAAAAAATTGGGCATTGTGAAAGCACGGCACTTTATGTTTTATTCAAACTAAAATTGCTTGTCGAGTCACTCCTAATGTAAGTGCAAGTTTTTCTTGCGCATGGCACGAATTGGGCAACGAATTGCGAGCCTTATTGAATGAAGATGATACTCGAAGTCAACAAGAACTCGGGGATCAATTGAATGTGACGCAGAAAGCCGTCTTCATCAGTTTTTATCATTTTCAAACAACAGACGTGCAATATTTACAAAAAAAATCCGCTTCCATACTTCTATACCTGGTATATATGTCTACATATATAGACATATATATATGTCGAAACAGCGCTTCCTCTGCAAGTAAAAAAACAGGTCGACGTGAGCAATTGGAAACCTTACTCTTCAGGATAGCATTTTTCGAAGGGCGATGCCGTGTCTTGTTCGCACTGCGCGAGAACTACGTCCCTGTACTTCACGCTGCTCACAGGACTCCGAACGACGTCGAGACACTTTTCCGGCGCTGCCGTACAAAAAAAAACGATATTACGGTATGTCACGCTAATAAACAAATAGCGAAAATTTGTGCACCAGTCGCCTCAACAGCAACATGTGGAAATGTGAATAAACGTGTAGTAAAAATTCAGAGATAGTTTTTAACGATTCATTTAAAGAATCCAAAAAAGCGAAAGAATCAGCGTTCACGTGGGAAGGCTTAAATGAGAAAAATAAACGTTTCTCCTTACCTAAGAGCGTGCACCTCTGCGCGTTTGTTTCTTGCGTCTCAGCGGGGCCAATGCCGTACGCCTCGAGGAACGAAGTGTCTTTGACTTGGCGAAAGCTCTTACGGTCGGGCAGGACGCGGATCGAGACGCGACGTATGAATCTCGCGGGGCTTCCGATACTGAACAACCGGCTTGCGTCCGGCTGGCTGGAGCCGGGGATCCATGCCAAGCTGTTCCGTACTCCAATGGACAAGGGTAATTCGTTGAAGTCCTCATTTTTCCGCACGCAACTTTGTAAGTGTCCTGAAACGAGGCCAACGCCGTTACGAGCGACTCGGGCGAAAGGATTTGTTTTTTTTAAACAGCCGCGATCGGCCGCGGTCGGGTGCGATACTCCGATGGGTGACCGCGCACTCGATAGAGCCCTCACTGCCGAGGCTGACGTAAGTTTTATCGAATTTCCGGTGGCGAACGCGACCGGAAGCTCGGTAAAAAAAAATACAAAGCCAGCGACACTACGGATCTCTCCGGGGAACCGGAAGTGACGAGTGTGGGGGAAAAACGGAAGTCGGGAAAGTTCGCTAGGGAATGCCAAGATTGAGAAAAATCATCCGAATTGTTATCACGATGTGTACACGCCTTACCCATTTACCGACTCCATACGATCCTAATTCGCTGATGCTTTTGACAACTTTCGTTTTTCCATTTTTTTTCCCCCTCTCGCTCGCAGTCGCTTGGCTTCGGCAAATTGCGGCGGTGGCAAAATTCTTCGGGAATCGAGGGCGTGTTACGAGTTACGCTTATTACGAGTACGATACGAACGAGCGACGCGTGAAATATTTCAATTACTCGAAAAAGTGGATTTTGGGGTTGGAAGTTACGTGCACGGAGAATTTTGTTTGGCTTGATGTCTTTTCGGAATTGCTTCTATTGTTTTCGCCCGATCGTCGCTCACTCGAGTCTCTTCGTCGATAGCACGATAATGATGATAATAAAATGAATAACAAGAACGAATTATCAATGATAACAATCGAAAATAATTACGAAATTAGCGATAATAATCATAGTTATCAAATAAAATTATGAGAAAACATTTTCCTGTTTTTTTTTTTTACGAAATTAATACGCTTATTTTTTTTCAGATGCTTATGCAATTAAGGGGGGCAGATCCCTTTATAACGTAAAGTGCTTGTGGCACCTCGACATTTTCAACATTTCGCACTTTTTTCTGGGTCATATTCTGCGTGTGAGTGTTAAGGGGTTACACCTAGTTGGAATTTACGAAAAAAATCGGTTTTTCGTTTTCGATGGATTCTTATAATATAACGTTTCAAAAATATTCTCCGAATATTTCGCGGTCGGTCCCTTGAAGCTTGGGAGAGTTATGCGCGTTTGCAGGTAGGCTCGGCGAACCCACGTATACACCTGACGTTAAACTTTAAACGAGTTTTTTCATCGAAATGACTTTTTCACGATCGGTGATCAAAATATCTGAAAAACAAGTAGATCGATCTTTTTCAAATGTAACAGACATTTTTTGTATATCAAAAGGCAGTCCTCGATCGAAGAATTTTCTTGTTTCCAATGCATACTTTTTTTCATATCAAGGAAAATAGAGTGTTGTTTTTTCACCGAAATTTCGACGACCATTTTTTTTTCTCGAAAATCTTTATTTTATTGAATCCTTCGATCAAAGACTAAATAGTACGGTACAAAAACTAAATTAATTCGGTTTTTTTAATTTCGGATGATTTGTTCCCGAGCTGGCGTGGTCGCCGCAAAGATCTTTATTGCACAGCGGTTTGTGCAATTTACCGACTCTCCGTCGTTTATAAATATTTACCGGTAAAAAAATTGTCAAAGATACTTGAAATGATACCCTTTACTGTGAAAAAAAAGTAAAAAAACTGCACCCATTTCGCAAAATAAAGTTCACGGAAACGCCGCTTTTTGTTCAGCCGCGAACTAGGTGTAACCCGTTAATGAAAGAAACATCACGGTCGGTTTTATTTCAGACTCGTATAAAAGACCGTGCCACAGCGCAGCCATTCTTGAAGATTAATTTTCTAAAATACCACGTAACAGCCAAGAGTTGTAATAAAACATATAAGTCAAAAAAATGGCGAAGAAATCGTTCCTTCGCAATAAAAATAATGAAATTGAGCCATTTTATCTTCGCTTAAGGAAGTACGATCATTTCCACGGGGTCAACAAAGAGTCTAAATTTATTTTACTCACAGCTGTTCTGATTGACGTTTACTTATGTTGATTATTCGTATTATCGATTATAGTGTGCCAAATGTTGTGGTAAATGATGATTGCACGTGAAGAAATAAAAACTGAAATATTATATCGTCAACGACTCGGTAGTAATCTTCGTAATAATAATATTAACATATCCACCATAAAAACGGACTAAAAAGACAAAAAAAAAAAATGGCCGGAAACCTATTAAAAATGGGTTGAATTACATCCGCGGAATTAAGACGATAGGCAGAATATAATTATAGCCATTATCGATACGTGATAAATGATAAAACTCCATAAATTGTTGTTTGCATATTTTGTGGTGGTGTCTATTCAAATTAATTTCAAAACAAAGCTGTGGGTGCTATTTCGTCGTTCTGACCATTTTCAACCGGAAGTTGAAACTTTCTTGTAATGTAGTGCTTTAAGTACACGGTGAATATTGATTTTCTCATTTTTTACAGTATCTATTTTACGGTATATATTATTTACAGTGTATATACGAGAGCAGAAAAACGACGATCAGCGCACTTCCGGTTGCAGTTTTATTGCGAAAAAGCTAAACGGTCATAATAGCTCAAATTTTGGCGATAGGCGCATAAAATATTCGTCAAGATCATATAAAAAAATTTTAAACCGAAAGTTGGATTCGTAGTAATGATCATACCTCCCTAAGGGTACTTTGCAAAATGATCGTTGGATATTCTAAGCGAATCCATCAAAAGAAATCGAAGCATCTGAAAGATGTTCATTTTCCATTGCATTCCAGCCCCGTAGGCTTCATTATCACAACAAGAACAACAAAACGCACAATCGACCGGGAAAAGGAAATAATCAAAGAATCACCGTGTTGTTGCATTCCCAGGAGGCTCTGCACGCTCTCCCGCCACTTTCTGCCCTTGCCGGCGGCCAAGGATTCGAGATCGCCCTGGCTGTGAACCTGGCTAAGAATGGAGAGTGACCGAGCCCAGGATTTGCCAGGTTTGAGGAAAACGACTTTGTCCTCGCGGGTGGTCTCGTTGTGGCGGTTAGTTTCGGCGGCCGTGGCGGCGCAGTTTTCCTCCTCCAGTCGTTGGGTATCGGGCATTTCTTCCGATACTTGCGTATTCCCAGCGCTCCGTCCGTCCGTCGTTTCTTTCGCGATCACTTCCGGTTTTTCCTCCGCTTCGTCAGCGTCCGGCTGGGTGCTAGCCTCCTCGGCGAGGCGGTTCGAAATTTTTTCGTTGTTGCTTTCGGTAATGGCGGTCAATTTGGCGTCCCAGTTGCGATACCGGTCGCGCCTCCTGGTGACGCGAAAGGGATCGTTCAATCGAGTCAACAGCACGACCGGTTGTCCCGGCGCTTGTTCCTCGCGCGACCTTTTCTTCTCGTGGGCTTCCGTCGGCTTTTCGAACGGCGCCTCGTCGACCGAAGACCCGGGCTTTCTTGCCGACCTCGAAGTCGGCGATTCCCGGTCGATAAGTTCCTTTTCGGTCTCGTTGCCGTTCTCATCCGGAGCTAGCCCCGTTGACGATTCTTCGATTCCAGTCACGTTCTCGCTACCGTCGTCCGTCCTGAGGCTCGCCACCCCGGACTCCGCGGCCTCGAAGTCGTCGAAACTTTCGTCCTTCGTGTTCCGCGAGGGCGATCCCTCGTGCAGTATCGACGAGGAAGCTTCCCCGTAGATGTTCCTCGAGGAAGCTTCCCCGTCGATGCTCGTCGAGGAAGCTTCCTCGTCGATGCTCCTCGAGGAAGCTTCCCCGTCGACGTTCCTCGAGGAAGCTTCCCCGTCGACGTTCCTCGAGGAAGCTTTCCCGTCGATGCTCCTCGAAGAAGCTTCCCCGTTGATGTTCCTCCAGGAAGCTTCCCCGCTGATGTTCCTCGAAGAAGCTTCCCCGCTGATGTTCCTCGAAGAAGCTTCCCCGTCGATGTTCCTCGAAGAAGCTTCCCCGCCGATGCTCCTCGAAGAAGCTTCCCCGCCGATGCTCCTCGAAGAAGCTTCCCCGCCGATTTTCCTCGAAGAAGCTTCCCCGCCGATGCTCCTCGAAGAAGCTTCCCCGCCGATGTTCCTCGAAGAAGCTTCACCGCCGATGCTCCTCGAAGAAGCTTCCCCGCCGATGTTCCTCGAAGAAGCTTTCCCGCCGATGCTCCTCGAAGAAGCTTTCCCGCTGATGTTCCTCGAAGAAGCTTCTCCGCCGATGCTCCTCGAAGAAGCTTTTCCGCCGATGCTCCTCGAAGAAGCTTCCCCGCTGATGCTCCTCGAAGAAGCTTCCCCGCCGATGTTCCTCGAAGAAGCTTCCGCGCCGATATTCCTCGAGGAAGCTTCCCCGCTGATATTCCTCGAAGAAGCTTCCCCGCCGATGTTCCTCGAAGAAGCTTCCCCGCCGATGTTCCTCGAGGAGTCTTCCCCGTCGATGTTCCTCGAGGAAGCTTCTCCGTCGATGTTCTTCGCGGAAGACTCCTCGTTCACGATGACGATTTCCGGTACGGATGGCAGGTGCTCGTCGCGTCTTCCGGAGTCGACTCGGTCGAGTTTTCCGAAGGCCAGACGAGCCAGCAAAACGACAGGCTGAAGATAGCTGGTTTTCGTTCGTTGCCTCGATTGCTGTTCGGATGTCTCGGCCCTGGCGAATTCGTCGGCGATCGAGTCGTATTCCCCGGAGGTCACGGGCTCGTATTGGGTCGTCTCAGTGACGCCTCCGACCTCGAGGCTTACCAAGGTGGTGCTCCACTCGTCGGTGGTGCGAGATCGACGGCTGCCGGAGGATCGTCCCCTGGGGGGCTCCCGTGTCTGGGTTCCCACGAAGGGATCACCGGTGGAGTTTCGCGTCTCCTCGACGTCGTCGACGTCGAGATCGAGAGTTTCGCGATCGGAGGACTCCCTGGGGGGTCCTGGGGACTCCCGGGGCTCACGAACGCTTCCGGATTCGTTCAAATCCTCCGTGTCGTCGAAGAGCAACTCCGAAGCTTCCGGATCCGGTGTGACGCCTAAAATTCGCACGGAACGCTCCCTCGCCTTCTCTTTTTGTCCCTCCACGCTGTTCTTTCCCGTGGAAACTCGACCAGCGATGGATTTCAAGCTCCCGACCGTCCGATTTCCGTCTTTCGAATCGTCTTCTTTGTCAGCGTCGTTCCTGATCGGCGAGATTCGCAGCCCGGTTTTGTCCGTCGTGTATCGGCGAGCGACGATGGGCGTGCTGCTCGAAAAGTCGCTTGGCTTGGCGAGGCTCAGCCTGGACAACGCTACCACGGGATTCTTCCTTTGGACTTGGCCGGCGGCCGTCCGGGAACCACCGGACGGCTCCTCGACCTTGGACTCGACCTGCGAGTCCCCGAGGCTTCCTACGGATACGCGCTCGAGGGTGACGCTGCATCTCTTCACGAGCGGAGAATCCGCGCGGCTCTTGTACTTCCTCGGGGCTCGGGCGATCTTTCTCTCCGGAACTTTCTTCTCCGAAGTCTTGCGGGCCGGCTTGGCCAGTTCGTTAGCCGCCTCGAGGTTCGGCTCGGCGTTCTCGTCCTTGGACTTCCGCACGCCTCGTCCTCGTCCTCCTTCTTGCTTGGCCATCTTCGTTGTCGTCGTTGGCTTCGCGTCGAGCCTTCGTCGCTTGTTGCCCGGTTTCTTCGCCGGTTGTTCGACCGCCTCGAGGCTCACGAACGGATCGAAGGCCGGGAACGCCGCGACGCTCCTGTCCTCGTTCAACGATGCGTCGCTGCTGTCCGAGTACGACGAGTCCGACGAACGACCCGGCGGAATCGCCTTAGTTCTGAGCAGTCACCGGCGAAAGAAATTTTGCCGATTAGTCGCGGAATATTAAGGGTAACGACTAATTGGGAAATGTTTTTTGTTCCTTCTTTTTGGCTTCGATGTTACCCGCAACTATTCGACAATGATGTCCAAAAGGCTTTATGTGGGTTCAAACGTTCGATTTGCCGAGTGAGGTTATGGCGCTGATTTGCAGGTAATTTGCAATTTTTAATTAGTATTTCTATGCATAAATCAAGTGTAAAATTGGAAAAATCTTTTAGAAATTTTCAAAAATTTGTTACTCAAAAACTATGAACTTTAGCGAAATTTTATAAAGAATACTTTCGTTTTAAAATTGCCCGAAATGTTTTTAAAAAATAATTCATCCCGAAAAACGGTAACTTTAAAAAAAATTGTTTTAACAATTGAATGCTCGACGTTTCGGCAAAAAATTGTGATATTCGGATTCAGCATTCGGATTAACGTATCCACATCGAAAAACTTTAAACGCGTTTTTCTCGCAACTATGTTTTTCAAGTCGGCGACCACTATAATTAAAAAACCACTCGATGGATTTTGATGAAATTTGGTGTGCTTATTGATAGCATTAAAAACTAGTCCTTAATCGGAGGATTTTCATTTCTGTTGAAATTTTTTATTTTTTAAAACAATAAACGAGCGATTTTTTGGTCGAAAATCGAAAGTTACGTGTCGGAAGCCGCCATTTTAATTTTTTAAGAAAAAAAGTTCCGATTAAGGACCAGATTTATTATTAAACTAATGATTTTTTTGGTTTTTTTATTTCAGATGATCCAGTAAAATTTTATGATGGTCACCGCAAAGCACTACATGCCGAAGGGGCCCCGACAAAGATGGCGATATTCTTATAAATAATCAATAATTTTCTTTGAAAATTTGTACAAGTCAAGTTGAAATATAACATAAAAAGTCTGTGCACCACTTTTGTAAAACAAACTTAATTACTATTTAAAAAAAAAGATTGAAAATGTTCGTTTTTTTACGCCTCTGACTCCATCTTACTCCTCAATGTGAGTATCAATATTCTAGAAAAGAAAACATAACTTTGTATCAAGAAAAACGGAACGAA
This sequence comes from Ophion costatus, assembly GCA_951751655.1. Lineage (NCBI taxonomy): Eukaryota > Metazoa > Arthropoda > Insecta > Hymenoptera > Ichneumonidae > Ophion > Ophion costatus. Next base: position 1,511,181 of record OX632359.1, read on the forward strand.
AACTTCGATCGCGATTTTCTCGAAACTACTTTTTTCGATCTGGTCTCAGCGAATACTCAAAAACTTGTCCACCGATTTTCAATTTTTTAAAAACATTTCTGTAATCGCAGTCACTAAGGTTGTACGTAGCTGATTTTTTAAATTTTCATCATTACTATTTCTAAAGATTGCTCGAGTACAAAAAGGGCCTTGAAGGTGAAAAAAAAATGTCCAAACTGTCGGCATTTTGTAAAAAAAAAAACGGCTACGCATAACGATAGCTGCATTTGTATACATATCGATAAATTGTTGACTTTTCATTTACAGATAACCTTTCATAAAGATATCGATGGGACAATGAAGAGAATATTTTTCGTCGCCAAATGAGGGGTAATTTTTGTAAAAAATTTCGTAAAAATTGTTATAAAAGTAGATGAATATATACTTCATAAAATGAGTATAAATCCGATCTTTGCATAATTATTTCTTTGAAAAAAAAAAAAACGCTATTATTGACGACACAACACGCGTTACGTAACGGAATATGGAGGGGGGGTTCAGGCCAGGCGTTACGGTTGTTACATGGTGGAGGGGGGGGGGGATTGGGAAATTTTGCGTTACGTAATTTATGTACGCCCCCCTTGATATTTCTTTTTTTTCAACCCCTTTTGCATCAACTTCTCTATTATTTTTATTTCTGTCCCCCCTTTGATCATATCTATTATTTCCGAAGGCTTCCTGTTCGATATTCTTATTTCCTCTCTCGGCCATTGCTTTTCATTCTTATAATTAATTGTGTATACCTCTGCGCTCTTTCCCTCATTTTGTACTCGAATGTTGGTATTCCTAACTCTGTTCTCTACACGTATCTGTGGGTAGCTTCCCCCAGTTAAATTGGTGGCTTCCACCAATGAAAATTCAAGGATTTTCGACCAATATTTTTCACGAAAAAAACAGTTCCTTCATATTGACGCTATTTTCGTAAAAATCAACATTTCTCAAAAATGCCACGTACTCGACTAGAATTTGACATCTCATTTCGAAATCTTTTTCGTTCTTCGTTCTAGATCGAAAATTGTGACCTGTAGATTTCCGCCCATGGAGGTCGTTGAAAAAAAAGAGTTTTTTTTTTTTCATCAGCTACTGCGCCGCCTTGTTTTTTTTCCGAACATATGAGAAAAAAAATACTGCTTATCGTCCTTCAAGAATTGTATAAATATGTGTTGCAAACCGAATTTATAAATGTCGCTCCTTCTTTAACAAATTGGAGAAAATGGTCCTCGATTTCGCTCGCACAAGGTATCGTTGCCCCTTAACGTATCGAGGTCAGCAGGGACTTGGCAAAACGTACCTACTTTGCGACTCTTTGGCCATACGATCGAACGTCGTGTCGAAAGGATCGTAATCCAAGTCGTCATCCAGGAATACCCTTGGATCCGTGGTCCGGGCTTCTGTTTCCCCTCGTGGTCGCACGTCCTCTCGAACGATCGTGCTCGTCACGTTGCTCGGCTGCCACCTGACACGGCCGCCGCTCCTCTTCCGCTCGTACGTCCTTACCGGCTTTTGAAACATTCTTCGAGTCTCCTGAACCGAACGCAAATTCCGCGATCACTCTGTATTAAAACTTATTAACAACGCGATACGTATTTTTAAGGAAATATAAAAGTAAAATGAAATATAAAATATAAAATATAAAATATGAAAAATAAAAATATAAAAAATACAAAATATAAAATATGAAAAATAAAAATAAAAATATAAAATATAAAAATAAAAATATTTAAATATTAAAAAAATACAAAAAATGTTTAGATTGAAGAAAAAATATTTTATAAAAAAAGTTGCAGATTAAGCACCGCCTACAGTTTCATAAACTGTAGGTAGCGCTTGATCAGCAACTTTTTTTTTTAACATTCATGGTTTTTAGGCATTATTGGCTCGGAAGTTTCCTAACTTTTTCAGACATTGTTTCCGCCATTTTTTGTTCGATGGCAAGTGTCCTTCCCTTCCCCTTTACAATATCTGTATGTCTATCCATTTGTTAATAACAAACATTTGAAGTTGTTTTTTTCGGTCAAAAGTTGGACTTCATTATGGAAAGTTTCATTATTATACTGAAGAAACATTTCATTATTTTCCATTTCAAGCGACCCCAGTTGCCTTTTGCTCAAACAGCAATGACTTCTTTGTTTAAATTATTATACTTCAAATAACTGTATTTGAATGGAATCAACTATGAAACTCATTTTAGCTAAACTATTTCGATTCAAATTTGAATAAATTAACGAATTTATAAATAGAATTGAAAAAAGAAAAAAATTATTCAATTATATTAAAATCAAATTTGAAGCTATTTAAATAACTTTGTTCAAATATTATTTCGATAACTTCATTGTTCATAAATATTTTTCAATTAGAAAGCAATCAAATTTTAGAAGACAGTGTATGAATTATGCGTAGAATGAAATATTGAAAATGGTTGAAAAAAAACAACGTTGACCTTGAAATCACCTTGAGCGAGCCTAGTAAATAGAGGACGATGAAGAGGGATTTCTATATCTCGACCCAAACAGGACACCCTGTATAATGTAATATAATGTCTTCAAATATATTAAATTATATAATGTAATATTTTATAAGATTAGGATGAATAATATTATATTTCGATAGTGTATTATATTATATATTTATTTCCGTATAACGTAACTGTGTGACATTTTATGATGCTTCATATACGATAAATTATATGGCATTATGAATTATGATATCAATGAATATTGTAGAATATTATGATGTAAATCCACACAAAAAACGATGCACCAAACTATTTCAGAAAGTAAGAAAAAAAATATGTCGATTCTCTCTTCAGACACAAAGTGATTTTAATCCCAAGAAAATTGAAAAGAAAAACGCCCCTGACAGAGTCCGGAGGCGTGAAGCGAAAATCCTACGGGTGCGAGAGAGACGTCCAACGGGGGCGCGCGTCCGAGCGAGCGAAACAGCGACGCGTAAATACGTACAATTTCCGCATTCATCGTTTTCACCTTCCCTTTCAACGATTAGTCGTTATCGTATTCATTTTTTTCCCCCGTAAATTAATCTCTACACCATTCGGCGTCCCTACGAAACTTTCCGAAGACCGGGAATGCGCGAGAAAAAATTACCGCGCACCGCATGTCCGAAATCCGCGTCTCTTTTTCCATGCACGAAATTACGAACGATTTGCGCTTACCTGCGTGTCTTTCGGGTCGCGCCGGTAGCGCGAGTCAATCGCGTGATAAAAGTGAAGATTTTTTTTTCTCGCGCGTTATGCGGTAAACATCGATGTCTCAGGTTGCCGTGAAGAAACACAACAAAAACAGCGTTCCACCATTTTGCCTCAGTACGGAGCTTAGTACGAGACTAGCGGTGATTCGAAGCGAGCCGAGATGTCGCTCGAGCCGCGGCCAATGGAGTTCGGGAACGCCGCGCACGCGCATACGATAATACGTATTATAAATATATAATCACACGCACACACTGCCTACGTATCAGAAAAAATGTCGAAACTGCGCTCAGAATTTGATAACTTCTCGCCGAACAACCGAAACGGCGTCGAGGTCTCGCGATATTTTATAAACTACGCACGTTATCGCCGTCCGAGGCCCGTCGCGCGTGCTCTTTTGAGGTTAGCGGACGGATAAGGACGGGGATACTAAGAAAAGGGTGGGGAACGAACGTGTAGATTCACGTAAAAAAAACAAAGGCACAAACACCGATGCGCGGGATCAGTTGATCGCATCGTATATCCACACACATACGCACAGCCAGCTAGGATCGATCGAGGAGCATCGCGAGTTATGTCCGACGAGAAGAAAACTAAGGACGATCCGGTGGATCCCGAACTGAACGAGTTGCTGGACAGTGAGTACGGAAAATTCTCGGACGGGCCTTCGTATCGGCGTGTCGCGTCATCGCCCTCGAGAACAATCGTCACCTGTCATACGTCGTTCATTGTGAAAAGTTTTTCGCGATTCGCGACGAAGACGTTCGAATTGCGTGCGATTGTCGAAAACGCAAATACGCCCGTTTTCTTACGTAACTTGTGTCCATTCGAGAGAGGTCAAAGTTCACGTAGCATCTGGTGTCCATTATCTCTACGTCTGTGGCATTCCGACAAACCCAGCGCTTGATGATCTTGACGACACGCTTCGTTCCAGGTGCATTGGCGGACTTTGACAAGCCGCTGAGGACCAATGCGAAGGACAAGGGCGAAGCGCCTCGCTCGCCAGCTGCGCACAGCAGCAGTGACGAGTCGGGGTCGTTGGCGGACGAGGATGACGACTGGTTCCAAGCCTACACTTCGCTGATGACGGACCAATTGTTGAAGTTCATGGATGACGGTACGTGGAAGTTTCTCACTCTTGACGAGTAGTGTTGACAAGAGTATGCGTCAAAACTTAGGACGACGGTACACGGAGGTTTCTCTTGACGAATACCGTTGACAAGAGCATGCGTCAAAAGTTAGGCTGACAGTACACTGAAGTTTCTTACTCTTGACGGGTACCATTGACAAGAGCAGCGTCAAAAGTTGGGTTGCCCTCTCACGGGCGAGAAGTGGCCACCCGGCACTTCAACGCGGGTGACGAGCATCTAGGTACCCAAATGTAGGCTCCTGTCGTCAAACGGCACCCTGGCAAATGTGTCAATAATGCGGCCGGGACGCTCGTGGAATGAATAGCGAAAACTCCCATTTTCAAGAAGTTGCTTGTGATATTCGTTTGCCATTCAAATAATTGATCAATGCCGTTCTCGTATCTTTCAATGCGTTGAAAAGCTTTTTTCCACTATTAGGAGGACCGTCGGACGCCGGCCCTATGATGGAGAAAATGACAGAGAAGTTCGCGAGTGTTATGAAAACGGACACGCCAATGCTCGACACCGAAAGCCCGGACTTCGAAGCCGGCCTTCTCGAGATGATAAACCAGTTTGACGCAGCGACGAAGAATTTCAAGGTAAACGTGCGAGCGTGAAGTTTGCGTAGTTGGAACACGACGAAAGTCAACAAGGTTGAAGTTTCCGTTGTTGGAACGCGACGAGTCTCAATGAAGTTAAAGTTGCATAGGAGGAAAGCGATAAAAGTGGACGTTGAAGTTCGCACAAGAGAGCGAGAAAAAAATTCACGAGAGCAAAAATTTGAACTTCGCATGACCTTGATCTCTCGCAAGGTCGAAAGAACACCTCCGAACAAGATAAGAGGGATGGGTACATTTGTGTCTGTTTTTCTCGACAGAACGGGCCTACCGAGGACAATCTGACCGCCATGTTTTTCGATACCTTTGGCGAAGATTTCTCCGATCCCAAAGAGGCCGGCAGCATATTCATGCAAGGAATGATGCAGGCGGTACTGTCGAAACACATGAGGCAGTCACTGAAGGAACTCGTCGATAAGTATCCCGCCTACCTGGAGGAAAATCAGGCTAAGCTGCCCTCTGCCGACCTCGAGAGGTACCGCAAACAACAGAACATCTTGGAAAAGGTGCGAGTCTGATCGTAGTGAATCTTTTGCGGGTCTCTTCGGTTCCATGCTCAAAGTCGACTCGATCGTCGTAGTATCGAGCGAAAAAAGAAAATAGCCGATATGTACTCCGGGATACGAACGTAGCTAAAAGTCTCTATTCGGACGCAATCATGGGGACGTCCGATTCGCACGCCCGTTGCGGTCAGCGTAAAAATAGCTGAGGAATATTGCGAAAACTCGCGTGTGTACGGATCGTCGATAATCGTGACTAAACGCGCGTCTTTGCCGGCAGATTTGCGAGGAACAGGAGAAGGGCAACGGCACGGACAACGAAGACGTCGAGAAGCAGTGCTTCAACACTGTACTGGGTCTGTTGGGGGAGATGGAGAAATGCGGTCGGCCGCCTGTGGAGCTCGCCGGTGACCAAAGCAAGAACCCGCTCTTTAAGATCTAAACTCGAGAATCGGGTCGTAGACCTCACCTCGAGGGGATGATTCGAGCATCCGATTGAGACGCGCCCCCTCCCGATACCCCTTAAGCCATCTCGTCGTCCGAGTCTCCCAACAAGAATCGTCGCGCGCGCCGAGATCGCGAATACGATCGATGAGCCCCGACCAGAGTGCGCGTATAAACTACGTGTCTTAATAAAATTCGTAAATCCGACGGTTTGACGGACGAAAGAGTTGTACTCGGTCGATCCGGGTGTGCGGGCTTCTTATTTTTTGTGCGGCACTTGGCGATCGTACCGCGAAAAAAAAATATTTTGAAACATACCAAGGACAATTTTTTTTAAGGCCGATTAAGGTCGAGGTAGAAAGCAAAATACGATTGAGGTCGAAAAAGAGATAAGAGAAGGATCGAGGTCGGGAAAATTAGCCTCGAGGTTGAAGAAAAAATGAATTTAGACGATCGAGGTCGAAAAAGATAAGTACGCTTAAGGTCGATAGAGAGAAACGAAAGGATTATCGAGGTCGGGAAAAATGACGTCAAAGGACGATCAAGGTCGAAGAAAGAATGATCGAGGTTAAAAAAGGACGTTCGAGGTCGAAAAAACGATGATCAAGGTTTAAAAGGGTCGATTAAGGTTGAAAAAAGGACCTTAATTAATCAAGGTTAAAAAGGACGATTGAGCTCGAATAAAGGACGATCGAGGTCGAAGAAAGAATGATCAAGGTTAAAAAGGACGATTGAGATCGAAGAAAGGATGATCGAGGTTAAAAAGGACGATCGAGGTCGAAAAAAAGAGTTCTCAAGGTTAAAAAGGACGATCGAGGTTTAAAAAGGTCGAATAAAGAATGATCAAGGTTAAGAGGGACGATCGAGGTCGAAGAGAGAATGATCGAGGTTTAAAAAGATCGATCGAGGTTGAAAAAAGAATGATCAAGCTTAAAAAGGACGATTGGAGTTGAAGAAGGGATGATCGAGGTTAAATAGGACGATCGAGGTCGAAAAAAGAATGATCAAGGTTAAAAAGGACGATCGGGGTCGAAAAACGAATGATAGAGGTTTAAAAAGGTCGATCAAGGTTGAAAAAAGAATGACGAAGCTTAAAAAGGACGATTGGGGTCGAAAAAGGGATGATGGAGGTTAAAAAGGACGATCGAGATCTGAAATAATTAGACACTTTTTTCTCTCGACCAGCGACGACTTTTTTCTCGCCTCCCTCTTACATTTCTCACAGAAACAAATTCTACATCCGACTTTCCGCGTCGGTTATTTAATTTTTTGAATTATTTTCAAACACGTTGCCCCGTAGAGCACGACGCCGAAAAATGTCCGCGTAAACTCTAACGATTAATAAATCTATGGTTGAAGGTATTTTGTGCTTTTCGTCGGCGGAGCCGCACGGGGGCGTTGATTCTGTTGCTCAAGAGTTCGCCGGGACGACGAGCACAGGCGTACGGGGTAGCTGGTCAAATTGAAGTTGCGCTCTGACGAGGCGGAAACTACTACGGCAATTACCGAACGTGAGGCACGGCGTTGTCGGAATTCGATCATCGTCGATCAAGCGTCTCATCTTCGTGGATTTTCAACGCATGCGCACTGCACCCCACCGTAGTTTCCATTCTTCCGCGGGCGTTTTTTTTTCTCAGTTCTACGAGGCGGTTCGGGGTGCGGTGACGTTTTACGAGGAGGGCGACAGTGCGTCGACTCCGGGCAATACTTTGCCCTCCAACAGTTCCAAGCTCGCGCCACCGCCGGTGCTCACGTGGCTCACTTTGTCCTCGGTCTTCCATTTTGCGGCGCAGGTCGCCGTGTCGCCACCGCCGATAATCGTGATCGCCCCACGGCTTGTCGCCTCGACTACACCGTCCATCAGACTCTTCGTTCCCTTGCTGAAGTTATCGAACTCGAAAACACCCGCGGGTCCGTTCCACACGATCACCTTGGCACGCTTCAACGGCTCTGCGGGACAAGGAAAACATTTTCGACGTCACGGGAGGAAGAAATATTATTATTTTTTGGAGAGATTCTAGAAATATTCGAAGTTGGGAGATAGTATGCCCTAAACTGAATAGTTAGATTTCCGGTGTTCAATAATTGGAACATTTGCATGCTTCGCATTATTCTTTTTTTTCCATTTGAAATTATTTAAAAATAATTCAAAGGGTGATTTTTCGTAAGTAAAAATATCAAAGTATCATTCGAACATAAAATCGTTGGTTTTTTCTTGATCTTATATTTTTTTTCTCACCGAATTCAATGCCCGGATCCTTAGCTGTTCAATAATTGGGACGTTTACCTTACTTGAAAATTAGTACAAATGCTCTTCACCACAATTACACGTGTTGCTCGATGAGACATTTCTCTGAAAGCTAGTTTTCAATAACCAACGAGCACTTCTAATTTCAACGCGAAATAATCAAAATATCAATTTCTACCGCTCCTCAAATTGTCTCCATTCTGACTCGAAAACCCAAAATCCACCATCTAATTGTAGCCAAAAAGTCAATACGATAAGCAGGAAATTCTCTTTTCACTATTATTCCCCTCCCGACTCACCGGCGAATAATTCCCTGGATTTGGGGCCTACATCGAGTCCCATCCATCCATCGGGAATGCCTGTAGCGACGTCGGCCACGCCGACCGCGGCGTTTTCCGCAAATTTGTCGGCCGTCACGAAGTCAACCGGAAGATGAATCTGCACGTTGTTCTTGGTGGCCTTTGCCAGCAGATCGTTCACGATCTTGGCGCCCTCCTCGTCGAACAATGAGTTCCCGATCTAACACCCGCGAGAATCAAAACCATCGATCAACGGCCTCGGAATTAGGGGGGCGAGTATTTCGAGGTTCGTAAGAACGAAGAACATCGAGGTACCTTCATGTCCTTGGTGACTTTGAGAAAGGTGTAGGCCATACCACCGCCTATAATCATCTCGTTAACTTTGTCCAGAAGATTGTTGATAAGCTGAATCTTGTCGGCAACTTTGGCACCACCGAGAATCGCGAGGAAGGGCTTCTCCGGATTGTCGAGCGCTTTCGCGAAGTACTGCAGCTCTTTCTTCAACAGGAAACCACTCGCGCGGATCTCGAAACCGTCGCCCATCATGGAACTGTGTGCACGATGGGCCGTGCCGAACGCGTCGTTCACGTAGACGTCGCCGAGCTTCCTCAGCGACGCCCGAAACTCCGTTACCTTGTCCTTGTCCGCTTTTATCTGACGGAGAGTGAAGAAACGGCGATTGTGCGATTCTCGATTAATTCATTCAACGGTTGATTTGCGGTGTGGGATGGAAAAATTGTTTCTGTCATTGTTCATGGCAATGATTATTGTTATTGGTAGGTCAATGATAATTAGCAACGTGAATCATTGATGATACGTTACTATTGATGATTTACTATTATTATTGTCATTAATGTATTATAATTATTGGGGATTATCTTTGGGACAATTGACGAATTACTATCAGCGTAATTAAGAAGAAATACTTTACTATTGCGCGTTGGTATTAACGTAATTAAATTAAGAAAAACTTTCTCATCGCCGAATGGCGGACAAAACGTTTGAAATTTTATGACCAACTGTCGAATCACTCGGTACATTATGACAATCGCGTCTTCCTTTACATTATGACAATTAGCCAATTCAAGTGTTTAGAGCTTTCATGAAATTTTTGAATAAACAAATTAAAATTAGCCTTTTTCAAAGAGCCGGAGCAACTCTGTCCCTCAAAGTCGTTTTTTTTAAATCGAAATACCAAATTTTTGCTTTCCGACGCTGGGCATTTTGGCAATTTTCAAAATTTTGATAAAACTCCGGTCTAAATTTGTGTTACTTTGCTAAAAGTGTACCGGACTAACGTTAATTGCCTTTTCATGCACGTAAAAAATGATCGTGGCTGAAAAAAAACAAATGGTTTTCCGATTGGGCAATAGTCGACCTTGAAATCACCTTGAGGACGTCGACGAAAAGCCAAGTGCGATTCGGCTATGTTTCATCTCCGTTCTCAAGGTATTTCGATCTCGCGATACAAATGGAAGGCGACAATGAGGCTGAGATCACCTTGGCGCCGTCGGGGCCGACACCCTTGCCTTCTTCCTCGACGTGGAACCTCAAATTTTCCAGTAGGATGATGGTGCCGGGCGCCGGATCCGCGCAAGCCGCCTCGACCGCCGGGCCGACGCAGTCGTCCAAGAACTGAATGTCTTTACCCAGCAGGGTCTTGAGCTCGTCCGCCACGGGCCTCATGGTGTATTTCAAATTCTTCGCGCCGTCCGGCCTTCCCAGGTGGGACATGAGGACGATCGATTTCGCCTTCTTTTCCAGGGCGTACTTGATCGTGTCAAGGGCCGCGACGATTCTCTGATTGTTCGAGATCTTGCCATCCTTCAGCGGAACGTTGAAATCGACGCTGCGCGCAAAATCGTCTTTTCAATGGAAAGTCCGTCCGACAAATAATTCGGGCGGAGGAAAACGCAAGACAAGAAATGGGGAAAAATATACAAGAATTCAGACAAAGTAGTTTTGGTAAATATCTCCTCTTTCTTTTTTAATTCCAGAGAAAGTTTAGACAATGCGGAGGCCAAGAACAATGTGGAGAACGAGAAAATCAAAACGTACCCTATCTAAATCGTCGTTACAGTGAAGCTCTTTTTTCTTTCGCAATAATGCGATTAGACACTTTTTTAATATCGAAAACCAAAAGGAATGTGGAGAAAAACAAGTGAAACCCAAAAAAACCTAAACAAATTCGTCTGCCCAGTGAAAATCTTGTTTTACTTTAAACAATTCGGTTGAACACGTATTTACAAAACAAAAACAAACAAATAGAAGAAAAATATAAGAACGCAAACAAACTCAAATCGTTTTTTCGCAAGAAAATTCGTGGGGAAAAAAAAACACGAAAAATGTTGGAAATAACGAATAACGCAAACCAATTCGTCGTTCGAACCAAAATCTTTGCTGTAAATGCGAAAAAAGACAACCTCAAAACGATCATCGTTCGAGTAGCACCAAACCAAAAGAACCCTAAAAATACCCTCGGCGATACGACAGAACCACGGATTATCGTAAAATAATTGGATGCGAAATGAAAAGATGGGAAAAAGCACGGAAACTCACCGTACGAGGACCCGCTTGCCGGCTAGATCGACTTTGTCGATGCTCAGCTTGTTCAGCGCCATTTTATCGCGGAAATACGACTGCTGGTTCGCACTTTTTTCCGAATATCTCGCGTTCGAAGGTCGCTTGGAAAAATCGTGAAACTTACGAGCGTGCAACGATCTTGTATTTGCGGCTGTCGCTCGCGAGGGTCGTACGGATTGTCGGAGCAGCGAGGTGACAATGTCAAACGAAGGGCATCGGAGGTGGCGGCATCCCGACGCGAGATTGAAAATGGCGCGCATTTTCGAACTAGTGACTGATGTGCCGTCACTCTCGCGTGCACACAACACAGACGCACATACTCGCGGATAAAAAGTATTAAGGAGGTACGATCATTGCTACGAATCCAACTTTCGGATTTGAAATTTTCATATGATTTTGACGAATACTTTATGCGCCTGTTGCCAAAATTTGAGCTATTTTGACCGTTTAGTTTTTTCGCAATAAAACTGCAAAGTCGCGCACTTTGAGTTACCGAAGCACGTCGTCTTACGGAGACGGTCAACCGGAAGTGCGATGATCGTGGCTTGTCTGATTACGTATCCAACTAAACCCGTTGGAAAACTGAAATTCGATAAATCCATCATTTACGACAACATTTGGCACACTATAATCGATAATGCGAATAATCAACATAAGTAAACATCAATTAAAGCAGCTGTGGGTAAAATTAATTTAGACGCTTTTTTGACTCCGTGGAAGTGATCGTACTTCCTTAAATGTTGTTTTATGTAAAAATACGCGCGCACGTGTGAATAATATTTCTTACGTGATTCAAGCAAAGTTATACATTATGTATATATATATACAGCGCTCAATGAGTGGGAATAGCGCGATGAGATAACGCACGGAGGTGGCAGATCGCGTGCATCTGCGCGCGCATACGACACCGCGGCGCGCCATTATTCGAATCCGTCGAGCCCGTGGCGCGAATAAGGAGGAATCTTTGGGAATTTTTTCTCGGAAAACGTGTGCAGGTTTTCAAAATTTTTTTCTTTGACATTCAAGCGTATAGTTTGAAGTACTTTTTACATTTTTTTATTGAAAAATATTGATAAATGTGGTAGGGACGATGGTTAAAAAGCGTCCTTCGGGGTGGCCACTGCCGCTCGGAAACAAATCACCCGAGATATAAAAAAATCAAACGCATTTAGTTTTTGCGCGAAAGTATCGATTTTTGGTTAAAAAACGCTCTATTATCGTTGAGAAACAAAACTATGCATTTGAAAAAAAAGATTCTTTCGTTCGAGGATGGCTTTTCGATGTGTAAAATAAGCTTGTAAAAATTGGAGTTGATCGGTGCAGTGATTTTTCAAATTTCACGATAACCGATTTTGAAAAAGTTATTTTAAAACGGGACACACCTGTGACGGGTAAAAAAATCGAGTTTTTTTTGCATTTTCAAAGTATACGTATTCAAGAATATAAGAAAAATATTTCAAGTAAAAATATTGATAATTGACCAATTTACAGATGATTTAGTGAGTGCAGGTACCGCAACGATTAACGTATATTAAAACTTTTAATAGCGTTTTTCTCGAAACGACTTTTCTCGACCTGACCGGAATCATAAGGGCCTATTTACACTAGATGGGTGTAAAGTCGATTCAACTAATTATTTTTGTATGATTCACCTTCTTTGAAAATTCTGAGGAACTGTAAAACGTTAATAAACGCGTGGAAAACATTCAAAGATAGTGTAACAATGGTTCTTAAAAAAAAATCCTCAAAAAATAGCTGTCACAAGGGATGACCCCGAAAAAAAAATTAACAAAGTTCGCCCATGACTCACTTAATTTAGAAACCATCGACTCGAAATTTTCGTCGAATATTTTTGACATGTTATATTTCGGTAATCCTTCGAAAACCAAAAATCGTTATTTTCAAAATTTTCAACCAGGTGCCCTTGTCCTAATTGGAATAAATCCACTGGATTAAAACAAATTTGGAACCGTTGTCCTATATTTTTTCGATTTTACATATAAATATGTATCAACATATCCCGTGCAATTTCTCAATATCAAAAACTCGAAAAATAATCAAATAGTCTATAAATCATTTTGTCAATAGAATTTTATACACAATTATTATCAATAACGTACCCACATACGTCTCACTGGAATTTTCCGTTGCAACACTCGCAGCCCAAAAACTCAAATTGGCACGTTTCTGTGCGGGGTAAAAATCGCTGGAAGCGTTGGCACAACTGTCCGTTCCGCGATACATCACCCGGGTCGATCGTGGATCAAGATTGTCCCGTGCGTTTGGGTCGTTGGGTAATAGAGCGCGGATCGAATAAATCGTAGAAAGTCGTAGAATAGGAATCTTCGGATTCGACGAGTACGACGAGAAGGACGCCCCAAGGGCACGAATGATCGTGGGAAACGAACGCGATGAGGCAACAGCTGAGACGACGTTTCGCGACAAACTCGTCTCGGACACCGACCGAATTAATTCGACGTCCGTGGTGACTCGATTAAAAAAAAATTCAATAAATTCGTCTGCGAAAAAGGAGAAAGGAGAGAACGTACGGAGGCAATAAATTGGCGCATACGGCGCGATCGACGAAACGGCACATTTGAGCGAAAAGAAGAGAACAGCCACGTGAGTTTGGGCGAGGAAAAAAATTTGCCGATTTTCATGATTTTTTTTTAAAGGACGTATTTCTTCACTACTTTTGAAACTTAGGGTACATTTTGTCACTACTTTGGACTGCTACGTGGTATTTTTTAAAATTATTTATCTTTAAAAATGGCAGATTTAAGGCACGATCTTCTAATTTGCATTTTCAAAACTGGCGTGACGTGTAGCTGAAAAACTAATCGATCGATTCTGATGGAATTTGGTATAAGTGTTTCTAACCTTACTGTCTGAAACATGAACCTAAAGTTTTTTGAAAATTTTTCAAAAGTAATTTTTTATTGCAAAATATAGCCATTTTTTTTCGGAAAATTCAATTATTTTGTTTCAGAGCGTACCATTTCCTCGATTTCGAACATGTGTCATTTTTTCTTAGTTCATATTCTGCGTATAAGGGTTAACGAGAGAAAAATCTTTGTTGGTTTTTTTCTGATTAATTCCGCCGACGCTACGTGTCACGCCGTCCGCTATAGTACGGTCTTCTGAACTGCATTTTCAAAACTGGCGTGACGTATAGCTGAAAAACTGATCGACTGATTCTGATGAATTTTGGTATGAATTTTTCTAACCTTATCGTCTAAAACATGAACCTACATGTTTTTGAGAATTTTCCAAAAGAATATTTTTATTGCAAAATATAGCCGTTTTTCGAAAAATTTAATCTCTTCGTTTCAGAGCGTACAATTTCATTGGTTATCAACATTTGTTACTTTTTCTTGGTTCATATTCTGCCTACGAGTGTCAATGAAAGAAAATATTTGTTGTTTTTTTTTCTGATCAATGCCGCTGACGCTACGTGTCACGCCGTCCGCTAAGGTGCAGTTGTCTGGACTGCATTTTTAAAACTGGCGTAACGTATAGCTGAAAAACTAATCGACCGATTCTTATAAAATTTAATATGAATTTTCCTAACCTTATTGTCTAAAACATGAACCTACATGTTTTTGAGAATTTTTCAAAAGAATATTTTTATTGCAAAATATAGCCATTTTTTTCGGAAAATTCAATCTTTTCGTTTCAAAGCGTACCATGCCCTCGATTTTCAACATTCGTCACTTCTTTTTGGTTCAAATTCTGCGCATAAATTCTAATGAAAGAAAAATCTTTGTTGGTCGTTTGTCAGCTTAATCCCGCCCACGCTACGTGTCACGCCGTTCGCTATGGCACAGTCTTCTGGATTGCATTTTTAAAACTGGCGTGACGTATAGTTGAAAAAGTAATCGACCGATTTCGTTGAAATTTGGTATAAATCTTTATAACCTCATTGTCTGAAACATGAACCTACATGCTTTTTTACAACATGTTCCAAAAGTATTTTTTTATTGCAAGATGAAGATATTTTTTTCGGAGAATTCAATCTTTTCGTTTCAAACCGTACCATTACTTTCATTTTTTAAAATTTAACTTCAAATCCAATTATTATATATTATTTAAGATTATACAATTCAAAAATACCTCGTAACAGTCACGAGAAGTGTTAAAATACATCCTAAGTCTCATAAACGGTGAAGAAATCTTTCCTTTGAAAAAAAAATCACGAAAATCAGCCATTTTTTTCTCACCTAAGTGTATCTCCCCCTTTAAGTATTCGGGTTAGCGAATATCTCTCGGGTCAATAACGGGACGAACCAACGTACAGTTGAAACGAGTATCGGGACGAAATGTGCCAAAATTTACGATCGTCGCGGTCGACGAAATCTCGAGGCTCAAATATTTTTGATAAAAAAAATTATCGGCCAATCGACATTTCTTTTTCTCCGCGTAATAATATTCGATATTTATGTGAAAAATAAAAATAACGCCTGATATCTCGAAATTTTGTGAAAGGCAGTCTACATTTTCGAGAAAAAAAAAAATACCTAATTTACTTAAAAATCCAAAGCGCTCGAGGCTGATCGCGTTCGCAATGGAACGACGATCAGCCGTCGAAGATTCTCCATCCGCGTAAAAATATTCAGCCCGTTATCTCGCGACTCGACAGAGCCCGAGAGCGTTTGCTCCTTTCCAATATTTCACCAAAGATTTCAATCTTTTTTTTTTCATGCGCAACGTTTAAATTTCTTCATCCTTCGCTACTAACCCGTTCGCGTATAAAAAATATTCCTCAAAATTTTCGTCGTTTCTGAGCGTTTTAGGAATCGTTCGAAATATAAAAAATTCTTACGAAGCATTTTTCGTGACTTCTTGGCGTTTCGGAGCATTCGCATCATATTTACATCGATATGTCCAGAAAAAAACACCCCAAAACAGCGTTTCGTACATCAATAAAATTCTTAACTTTTACTCGGGCCAAAAAATATATTTGTCGTTCAAGCATACTATTTTTTATGGTATAAACGTCCGATTGATGTTTAAGGGCAGATACGTTACAACATATATTTATATATGTATCTCTACGTGTGTACTCCTTTCTTCCGCATTTTTTTTACTGTACTTCGATTTTCACTACAAGCGATTTCGAACTTTTAAGGGGGGATTGTCTTTTTTTTTCGCAAAATTTACCGCTTTTTGGGAATTTTTTTGTGAAGAAAGTATACAACGGAAAACTTGTGAAACTTGGCATATAGTTTTATTGATCTGTTTACTACATACAAAAAATTTTTTAAACAATTTCATCAAAAAATCCGCCTCCCACCCCCCTCGACGCGCGATGGTCCTTTTTTTATGGTGTGCACGATTACAGCCTTCACGTTCATCTTGCAACAAAAACCCAAAAAGCATTTTACTTTAGACACATATAGCTATCGTTCGATGAAGGGGAAAAAAAAAATTGACGATTTGGTGACGTTTTGAACTTGAAGTATCGATTTTTCGAAAAAAATTGATCGATTTTTTGTTATAAATAAAAAACTATTAAACGTATTGCTTTTTTGCTTCATCAAACGATAAAAGGATGTCAGCTGAGCATTCTGTCCAAATTTGAAGGCAATCGGTTGAATAGTTTTTGAGAAATCGTGCACACCATCAAAAAAGGACCATCGCGCGTCGAGGGGGGTGGGAGGCGGATTTTTTGATGAAATTGTTTAAAAAATTTTTTGTATGTAGTAAACAGATCAATAAAACTATATGCCAAGTTTCACAAGTTTTCCGTTGTATACTTTCTTCACAAAAAAATTCCCAAGAAGCGGTAAATTTTGCGAAAAAAAAGACAATCCCCCCTTAACTTTTGCAACTTTTGGGCCATGTAGCAGACACTTCGCCATAGGTCTGCATTTTTTATCAGAACCTTGAAGTTGTAGAAAAAGTTTGAAAACCCGTTTGCACGACGGATCTCGAAAAATTAAGTATGCACACGAAGGAGTATTTATATTTTTATATGTATAAATAGCTTTAAACATCGAATAGCCATTTCTAGCTCCGAAAAAGAATAATTAACTTTTACCATTAAAACCAATTAGTATCCACGAACGGTGTATAACGTTTTAAGGATACTAGTTGTTTCTAATGGTAAGTTGAATACTTTGTTTATAGTGCTAGAGATGACCAGTTAATGTTTAAGTATGTATATATTATATATTTATATAAATTTTAGGTGTAGAAAAAGAAATCCATTATTTTTGCATGAAATTGAAGGCAAAAATAATGGATTTCTTTTTACTACACCTAATATATATATATATTTTTTTTTAAATATATTTATATTATATAAATATATTTAAAATATTTCTATTTAAAGTTTTTATATATTTATTTTAAAAAAATATTTTTATACTTGAAATATTTAAAATATTTTATGTAAATATATTTTATATATATATATCAAACTCTGATCTTGTTAGGAAATAGTTTTAATAAATACACTTCCGAAATACATTTTAAAAAAATTATTTATTCAAGTCACTATTTATAGACGAGAATGGTAGTTAAAAAAAAAGTAAAAAAATTGTAGATCTGCGCTGTTGATGAAATCTCGGAGATTAATCATCCGAAACACAAAAATCAAACGGTTTTAGATTCAGCGTGTTAATGGCGCATATCATACGATTTTTGATATATGAAAAAATAACAAAATGGCGGACATTAAAAAAAAAAAAACAACAAATAAACGAGTTTCTTTCACCGTTTTTGGTAAAAAAAATAGTGAATATAAAAATCTCAAGATTCGAAGATTTCGTTGGTAAGCTGTCGAAAAACGCGTTTAAAGTTCGTCTTGGTTACACGAATGCAAAAAAAAATGTTTGAATGTATTTCTAAAATGTATTTATTAAATGTAACAACTTTTGTATCAATATCAATAATATAAGCCCATAAAAAAAGCTGTGCGAAGTGTGAGGACCCCTTAACCGATCGGGCGGAAATTTTCACTCCACATTACGCATATACATGGCTACCGCCCGAACTAGAATAATGAAAAAATATTAACTCAAACGTATCAATTAATTCACAAGTTCGCCCGAATTACAACGAAAAGGAAACGCGTTTTTCGAACACTTTTGTCAAAAAAACGACGCCGTTTTGTTACTCCGCGATATAATATAATAATTCTAGTTCGGGCGATAGCGACACTCGTACAATCTCTTTGAATTTCCTATTTCAGATTACCTTCCGCAACACCGCCAGCAACGGACTGTTTTTTTTTCATTCCTCTACACGATTCTAAATTGTTAAATAAATATACATTTATACACAACAAAAAAATTGTTTTCTATTCTTCAAGAGTGTACCTGCAACGAAAAAAAGTTTGTTCCGATACGTGCAACGGTTTTCAACGACAAAAAATGATTACACATAGCTTATTTTTCGGCCGTCACAGTAGAGTGGCGCTTCGAACGTCAAGCGGACATTTCTCGTACTAAAAATTAGTATCCTCGAACAGTACGCACAAATAAATGTTTAAGTTCACCCACGCACGAAGCTAAACATATAAATCCTCAAACGTGAATCGGACATTTTGATCTTCGAAAAACTACCAAATAAAAGAATAATCATCTTCGAACGTCAGTTCGATAATCCTCGCAACGATTATTCTCTCTCGCTCGAAACACGTTGAGTTCTCTCGCGACGTTACAAAATACACACGGGAAAAGATCGCTTCTCTCGTTCCTCGCAATAATCACACAAGCCGTCGAATTTTTTTTTTTGCCGCGCCAATCGCCGTCAAAATTCGCTGATCCCCACCAGCTCTCTCGTGGGTATTCTCATCTGATTGAACCAAGAGTATGCGAACCACGCGAGCAGGATGACGAACGCGATCTTGACGAGCATATCGGCGAAGTAGAGATAGGTAAAGACTTTTCGAGCCTGCGGCAACGTCGACGGATCGTCCTTCAAGCAAAACTTGCGCGTGCCCAAAATGTACATTTTCATGTAATCGTCCCAATCGAGGGCGCAGGTGTCCATGAAGAAGACCTCCCGGTCCTCGGGACTCAGTCGCTCTTGC
The DNA here is from genome assembly GCA_951751655.1 of Ophion costatus. Lineage (NCBI taxonomy): Eukaryota > Metazoa > Arthropoda > Insecta > Hymenoptera > Ichneumonidae > Ophion > Ophion costatus. The sequence goes on from OX632359.1 coordinate 1,530,284, forward strand.
GTGTCCGTCATACATTTGTTCCTGCAACCGGCGAGAAAACCGAGTGAAAAACTGCGAAAATACGATTTTTTCGATTGCGTGGTTTTGTAGTAGGGCCTTAAGGGGGAGATACCTTTAGGCGAGAAAATAAATCGATTTTGGCGATTTTTTTTCTGGAAAAGTTTCTTCATCAATTTCGAGACCCGTTTCATTGCTACGTTTGGCTTTCACGAGATATTCTTTGATTTCACGAATTTTCAAAACTGGCGTGACGTATAGCCGAAAAGCTAATTGACCGATTCCGACGAAATTTGGTGTAAATCCTTCTGACCTTATTCTCTAAAACATGAACCTAAATGTTTCAGGAAATTTGAAAGAAAAGTATTTTTTATGGCCATTTTTTTGGAAAATTCGATGTTTTTGTTTCAAAGCGTGCCATTTGATAGATTTTTAACATTTTTCACTTTTTCTTGGTTCATATTCTGCGTATGAGTGTTGAGGAGAGAAAAAACTTCGGCGGTTTCTTTTCGGATTAATCCCGCTGACGCTAAGTGTCACGCCGTCGGGTATGGCGGGGCTTTCTGTAAACTGCGCTTTCAAAACTGGCGTGGCGTATAGCTAAAAAACTAGTCGACCTATTTTGATGAAATTTGGTGTAAATCTTTCTAACCTTATTGTCTAAAACATGAACCTAAAAGTGTTTGAAAATAAGAAGAAAATATTTTTTGATTGCAAAATTTTGGCATTTTTTCCGGAAAATTCAATCTTCCTATTTCAAAGCGTACCATTTGATCGATTTTCAACACTTGTCTTTTTTTCCTGGTTCATATTCTGCGTATGAGTGTTGAGGAGAGAAAAAACTTCGGTGGTTTCTTTTCGGATTAATTCCGCCGTCGCTAAGCGTCACGCCGTCGAGTATGGCACGGTTTTCTGAACTGCATTTTCGAAACTGGCGTGACGCATAGCTCAAAAACTAATCGGCCAATGTTGATTAAATTTGGTATAAGTCTTTCTTACCTTATTGTCTAAAGTATGAACCTAAATGTTTTTTAAAATAAAAGGACAGTGGTGTTTTATCGCAAAATGTAGTCATTTTTTTTGGAAAATGCATTTTTTTTGTTCCAAAGCGTACCATTTCGTCAATTTTCACCACTTCTCACTTTTTCTTGGTTCATATTCTGCGTATGACTGTTAACAAAACAAAAATTCTCGTTGGCTTCTGTTCAGATTATTCCCGCTAACGCTACGTGTCACGCTGTTTGACAACATCTACAGCATTCTCACAACTGGCGTGACGTATAGCTAAAAACCTAATCGACCAATTCTAACAAAATTTGGTACAGATCCTACTAACCTCATTGTCTAAAATATGAACCTCAATGTGCTTGAAAAAAAAAACTTTTTTTCAAATTGCATAATGTAGCCTTTTTTTCGAAAAAATTCGATCTTTTCGTTCCAAAATCTACCGTTTCTTTGATTTTCAACATTTCTCACTCTTTCTTGGTTCACATTCCGCAGCAACCCGTTTAGAAGACCGAGCCATGCCTCCGCCATTTCGAGAGATTGATAATAAATAAAAAAGTACAATGTAACAGCCAAAAGTAGTAATGAAGCAAAACCCAAGTCTCAGGAATGGTGAAGAAATCTTGCCTTAAAAAAATTCATGGCAATCGACCATTTTTTCCTCGCCCAGAGGTATCTCCCCTGACTCAAATTTGCAGCAAAGATTTCGCAAAAAATTCCGTAAATCGACCGAGTCACCGATCTTCCGTTTGGCCATGCAGCAACTGGGGCTCTTTCTTTACAAATTAATAACTCCGTTGTTTATCAACATTTGTCAATAAAAAAAAAACCCGAGCTCGGCAAGACTATGTATCAATCGTGTGTAAAATCCCAACGTCGCAATCCCGATACTCTTGCCAGCAAAAAATATTGAATATCGATACGTTGTTTCGTGAGCTTGCAGACCCGTTGAAAGAAAAATCACGAACACATCGGCCCGGCTTGAGTCGCGAAGTAATTGTCTTTTTTTTTTTTTTTAACGAAAAGAGAGAAAAACCAATACGGTACCGGAAGTCCCACTGTTTGGTCGTGTAGTACGTGAGGAGTTCGAGGCCCGCGGAGACCCTCGCTTGGATCCTAACCAAGAAAGGCTTCTGCGCCATCAGCACGAGGACAGCGTCCAAGAAGTAAGCCGGTACCAGATGAAACAGGAGGACGATCATGTTGTGATAGAATTTGTTCGCGGTTAGTCTTCCTCCCGGGTACCACAGTGGACCTGAAACAAAACTTCATCGCATCAGATTGTTGACTGACGCTGAAGGTGAAATAAAAACAGAAAAAATCTACGTAAACAATGCAGAAAAAAATTAATAAATAAAATATATTTTAAAAAATTCGAAATGCGTCCAAAAACGTTTTTATCGTGCACCCTCGTCCCTCCCGTTCAACAAGAGTAACCCATACCTGAAAATGGATTTTCAAAAGCGTGCTTCTTGCCGCACTCTAAGGCACTTTCCCACGTGAGGGGATTCTTTCCGCTTTCGGTCACATTCATGAAGATGGGCTTGCTCGGATTCTCGTCGCCGACTCTCCATGCCAGGGCTACTATCGCGTTTATCGCGAGATCACAGGGTATCAGATCAGCGAGGTAATCCTTGTTGCAGAGCATGGTCCTGATTACCCCTTTGCCCGCACCGATTATCAGGCCCGTTGGCCCATTCATGTTTTCTATCCAGCCTGCGGTCGGCTCTTTGTAGGACGCCGTCACTGCCATGTCATTGACAATGGAATTATTCGCAGTTGCGTTAAGGCATGTACATTTGCAACGTTTACTTTTGCAATAAACAAGTCAATGAAAATTCTTTTTTTTTGTCGTTTTATTTTTCAAAAATAAATGCCTTAAAATAAGTGAAGACCCGATCGGATGATCGGAAAGGGCTGTACCTATGGAAGGCCGGGCGATTCCAGCAGGCAATCCGGATCTGCCGACGAGATCCTCGCTGAGGACTTTGCTGAAAGCGTAAGTGTTGGGCTCCTTGCCGATCAAGTCCGGCGTCATTTTTTCCAACAGTTCGTCACTCGTCGTTTGTACCAACGATAATATGCTCTCGGGTGACACGCCCGTCGGATACGCCCGCTCCTCCAACACACTTTCGTGGCAGTGGCAGTACGCGGTCGAGACGTGAACGAAGGACCTGAGATTTTTCATCTGTTGAAAGAATGAAAAAAAAAAACGATTGCATTCAGAGAGAAGTTAAGGGGTTACCCCCAATTGCGATTTTGAAAAAATCGATTTTTTTTGTTGCATTTTTTTGAAGTATGAGTATCTGAGAATGTGTCCGGAAAATTTCAAGTCGATCCGTACAAAATTGACTGAGATACGAGCGTCGAAAGAGAAGAATCCGTGAATTGAAGAACTGAAATTGAAACTTTAAACGCGTTTTTCTCAAAATGGCATTTCTGAAGTCGGTGACCAAGATTACTCGAACACTAATGAACCGATCTTCTTGAAATTTTGCAGGCTTATTTAATACACAAAAATGTAGTCTTTAATCGTTCGATTTTTTTTTTCGAAAAAAAAATGGCCGTTTTATAGCCAAAAAACGGCCGTTTTTTTTCGTTAAAATCGAACCATTAACTTTGACTGTCCGCCATTTTGTGAAAAATGAATATTTTTTAAAATCCTTCGATTAAAGACTAGTTTATACTTATATTTGACTAAATCCATCCGCATTTTTTTTTCAGATGATCCACTTCGCCGCAATGTTGGTCACCGCAAACCGTGTATATAAAAACATTATTTCATTGACGGCCATTTGCCACTAAACGATGTAATATTTTTCAATGAAAAAATTACTGAAAGTTCTTCAAGATGTGTTCTTTAAGATGGTATATTGATCGATTGAAAAAGTTTTGTAGTTTTCTTTAAAAAAATTCATGAAAAAGGCCTTTTTTTTTAAAAGGCCTTTAATGAGAAATATTGAATAAATAATAGTTGGGATATTTCGGTATGTCGGAAACACTTAAAGATCATTACGAAGAATTCGTGTTTCGGGCTTGAAATTTTTCTATGATGTTGACAAATGCGTTGTGCACTGTTTGAAACGAAAATACGAATATTCAACAGAAGTTAACATAAATCGGAACAACTGTGGGTAAAATTCATTTAGTCTCTTTGTTGACCTTGAAGAACTAGTGGTACCTCCTTAATATTAATCAACGGTAACAATAAATAATCTCGTGACATAAATATAAATATGCATGATAGCAAATGACTCCAAATTTTATTCCGAGTTGTATTAAACATTCGCTGATGCAGTTTTCATTCATAAAAATCCACGATAATGTTGTACTTCTTCGAGTTGGTAGTAACAAAAAAGTTTTTGTTATTTACGTAATAAAAATGCAATAATGCATAATTTTGCTCATTAGTTACAAATATTATGAAAAATTAGCATCTACGGAATAAATCTACACAATGTATGGACTTTTTTGAGTTTCGGTGAAAAGAAATATTCATGAATCGTCAACCTTCAAATGCAGCGAAAGTCTCGTACAATGCGCTCCAGTGCGCGAGGCCATTCGCCTGTTTAATGACATTTCATTTATTGTGTTTTTTTTTTTGTTTGAACTTTTTACGCGCGTTCGAAGAGCAATCGAGCTCGCGTCAGGGGAAATCCAGCGGAATTAACGATGTATACTTAATGATATTTGACATCGCGAACCCGTTCTGGCAATGCCCTCGGGTGTCACGGGAACAAAGGCTGCGTATATAAAATTGGGCGTTTCGAGGTTGCTCGAACTGGCATTTCGCGAATGCGATTTTTATTTTTTCTCCTCTCGACGACGATCCTAACTTTGTCCTTCGTCTTTTGGAATGCCGTCAAAGTGCACTATAAAATTGGGCGAGGAGGAGAGGGGGTAATTGGAAAAAGTGGTAAAAATAATTTATTAAAGTTGATGTACGAAAGTGATGAAACCGATGAAAAAAAGTCACGCGTGGGATTGATTGGAAGGATATTCAGTAAATAAATGATAAATCAATTGATAAGCGGTTTTCTGTCACTGACTGGGAAATACAACGCGACTGGAATGAAATAGGAAAATCGACGTTTTGGAGGGACTATCAATATGAAAAACAAAGTATAGAGATGGAAGATTACGGGGATGGGAAGGGTTTCGAATTTTCACCAATATTCATTATCATAAATTTTCATCAATTTTCATCGATTTTCGTTATCGTCAATTTTCATCAATTTCCATCGATTTTCGTTATTATCCATTTTCATCGATTTTCGTTATTATCAATTTTCATCGATTTTCGTTATTATCAATTTTAGTCGATTTTCGTTATCATCAATTCTCATCAATTTTTATTATCATCAATTTTCACCTATTTTCGATATCATCAATTTTCATTAATTTTTTTTATACCCAATTTTTATCGATTCTCGTTATCATCAATTTTCGTTGATTTTCATGATCATCAATTTTCATCGATTTTCGTTATCATCAATTTTCATTATTAGCAATTTTAGTCGATTTTCGTTATCATCAATTTTCATCAACTTTCATTATTATCGATTGTAGTCGATTTTCGTTATCATCAATTTTCATCAATTTTTTTTATCATCAATTTTCACTATTTTTCGATATCATCAATTTTTATTATCCCCAATTTTAATCGATTTTCGTTATCATCAATTTCAATCAATTTTCGTTGATCTTCATGACCATAAATTTTCATCGATTTTCGTTATCATCCATTTTCATCAATTTTCATTATAATTAATTTTCATCGATTTCCGTTATCATCAATTTTCATTAATTTTTTTTATCATCAATTTTCGTCGATTTTCGCTATCATCAATTTTTATTATCCCCATTTTTCATCGATTTTCGTTATCATCAATTTTCATTATAATCAATTTTCATCGATTTTCGTTATCATCAATTTTCATCAATTTTCTTTATCCCCCATTTTCATCACTTTTCATTATCATCATTTTTTATCAATTTTCATTATCATCACCATACTCCGCCCCCCCTTAATATAGATGGTTTAAAGTATCTCTTAAGTCAATTCAAAAGAAAACAATATTTTGGAAATTACGAACCTGAAAATAACGAACTAATTAAGCAGTAATTTTTTTTGTCTTTTTTCTACTCACCTGTTTCGCGAGTGTCAGTACGTTCAATGTGCCGCGTGTATTAAAATTCACTGCCAGCTTCAGCGGCAAGTCGAACTTGACATTCGCCGCCATGTGGAATACGACTGACACTTCGTTGATCAAAAGTTCAGCGTTCGCGTTCGACATGCCGAGACCATCGGCCGACGTGTCTCCCGATATGACGACCAACTTTTTCATCCTCTCGGGAAAATTCTCGCGCACGGCCTTAAAGGGTTCTTGCTGGAAATTCGCAATGGAAATTGAAACAAAACGTTATTTAATTTTTACGTGGATCGTTTAATTATTTTTTTTTAATAGTGAATATAGAAATATTAATTTCCAATTTTTCGACAATTTTTTTCGAAATTCTGACAATTTTCACGTGTGCTCGCGATTTTTCGAAAATTTTTACGTGTATTTACGATTTTTCGAAAATTTTCAAATCCACATAAAACGTTCGGAAAATATACAAATATTTTATATTAAAAGGATAAATCATTATATCCAGTGGTGCTTTTAATATTTTTTAGTTATTCTACAATAGTCAATCCAAAATTAAGGGGGGGGGGGGATACCTTTGGGCTAGAGAAAGATTGCTGATTTTCATGATTTTCTTTTGAAGAAAAGATTTTTTCATCATTTTTGAGATGTAAATTAGAAGAGAAAGTTTTTCATTTATTTTTTACGTGGATTGTTCATTGTTTAATTGTTTTGCATTTATTTCATTATTATTCATTTATTATTCATTATGAAATAAATAAATAAATAAATAATATATTAATTTATCTTCATTCCTTTTTTTTTTCGTTTTATTTATCATTTTCATTCATCAATGTAATTAAATAAAAACCGTAAAATGGTTTTTATTTATTTCACTCTTTTATTGCGAAAGAGTGAAAGAGTAAGTCAATAAAAGAGTAAAAATTTCACTCTTTTATTGCGAAAGAGGCCTTTATTTACTTATTTATTTCACTGATTCAAATCAATATAAATAAATACCTTTTAAAAAACCGTGAAAAAAGCTTATTTTCATTCATCAATATAAACAAGTTAAAAAAATATATTGATTTATTTTCATTTATTTCATTCAATTGTTTTTCATCTAGAAAGTTTTTCGTTTATTTTTCACGTGGATTGTACGTTGTTCAATTATTGTTGTTAGTAAATATAAAATAATAATTTCGGATTTACCGACAATTTTCACGTGTAATTATGATTTTTTAGACAATTTTACATATACATCAAATCTCCAGATAATGAACAAATATTTTATATTAAAAAGATAAATTAATACCTCCAGTGGTACTGATAATATTTTCAATTTATATTACAACAGTGAGTTTAGAATTAAGGGGGGAGAAACTTGTAGACAAGGAAAAGTTTGCCGATTTTCATGATTTTTTTTTCAAGGAAAGATTTCTTCACCATTTTTTAGGCTTACGGTATGTTTTGTTATTACTATTGGCTGTTATCGTAATTTTTAGTAATCTTGAAAAATAGCGAAGGTAAGGAGACGGAGATTTCTTCTAAAGTCCATTATCGAAACTGGCGTGACGCATAGCTAAAAACCTAATCGACCAATATTAATGAAATTTGATATAAACCTTTCTAACCTTATTGTCCAAAACATGAACCTAAATGTTTTTGAGAGTTAAAAAAAAAGTATTTTTTATCGGAAAATGTAGCAATTTTTTGTCGGAATATTCAATCGGTTTGTTTCACAGCGTGCCATTTAATCGGTTTTCAACACTTCTCACTTTTTCTTGGTTCATATTCTGCGTATGAGTGTTAATGAAAGGAAAATCGTTCGTTGGCTTCGTCGGATTACTCCCGCCGACGCGACGTGTCACGCCGTCTGACAACGACCGTCATTCTTTAAGTCCAATAAAAAAAAATACCATGCACTAATCAAACGTCGTCATAAAACATACCCTAAGTCTAAAAAAATGGTGAAGAAATTTCTCCTTTGGAAAAAGTGAGAAAAATAAGCCAAATTTAATTTGTATCTTCCCCCTTAAGTACGGAAAAAAAACTAATAGCCCTATAATATATTCAAGAATGATTTAATTTTCGTTTAATTCATTGTATAACCGAAAAAAGTATCTCATTGTCAGTGGCCATCCAAAGCGATTACAAAAATCACCAGTCAAGTGTAATTGAGATAATAATACAAAATGATGATACTGACAGTAACTATTATTACTACGATTATACAATTAGCCTGGAGATATAATTAATTATAATGCACTGCAATCAAACTATAATAACTGAGGATAATTCAAAACTCAGTCTCGATCACTCAACCACTTGATTTTTTTTTACCAATTTACTAATTTAACAATTATACCAATTACGCTTCATTTTTTTTTTCGTTTCAGTCTCCAACGAAACAATGATCCATTAAAAACATAAAAATAATTAGTATCGTCAACATCAGACCTAGCGAAAAAAGCAAACCAAATGAAAAATAACGTATTACAATAATAAACAAAACAGTGAAAACCAAACGACGAGAAAAAAGACAATGCTTCAAATTAAAAAAAATATATATATGCGTTAAAATGAAGCTACACGCCCAACCAATATATTTCCAATAAAATCGATATTTCCAATAAACACGCACGATCGAAATATAGCGAAAATCGACCAAGAAATAAAAAAAAAACACCTTATTGTGAAAGAAAACGAAAACAAATGGTTTTTTTGCCCTTGTCCGATGAGAAATATCCGGGAATCTATTTTTAAGACGAGACCGCATAATCGGCGGGTATTCACGGCACGTAATTATGCGAATAAAATTTGCGCACTTCGCGGCCGTTTGCATACTTGTTTCGTATACCTATATGGGGAATGTATATAGGGAGGACACACACACACACACACACACACACACACACACACACACACACACACACACACACACACACACACACACACACACACACACACACACACACACACACACACACACACACACACACACACACACACACACACACACACACACACAAACACACACACACACACACACAAACACACACACACACACACACACACACACACACACACACACACACACACACACACACACACACACACACACACACACACACACACACACACACACACACACAAACACACACACACACACACACAAACACACACACACACACACACAAACACACACACACACACACACACACACACACACACACACACACACACACACACACACACACACACACACACACACACACACACACACACACACACACACACACACACACACACACACACACACACACACACACACACACACACACACACACACACTAAATATAAAATATATATGAAATATATATGTACATAAAACGGAGATAAAGAAAGAGAGAAAGAGGCATAGATCTATTTTGGCTCGGAAACAGAGAGAGGCTACAGGATTTCTCACATTATTTCTACGACCCATAACGTCCATGACTCGCCCCACCGATTCACGTAAAATCTCGAATGATTCGCGAAATTCAGTACCTATGAGCAATCCGAAGTTTTTAATTTTTTTTTCTGCCTCGTCCAGGCTTCGCTATCGCTCGATCTGCCGCAATTGAGGAAAGATTGAATTTTTGTTTCATTTTGTTTGAATTTACGATCCGATACGGACCGCTTTGATGCCAGCTGTCAATTTTTATTATTATTATGATAATATTGTTATTATTATGAATAATAATGATGATACAGTAATGATGATCATTATAGTGGAAAAATAATTGTAATAAGCTTGTTATTATAATAAATAAATAATAGTAATAACTATTTGATAGAAGGTGTAGCGCAAAAGGACATATCGCCGATTGATCTGGAATTCCGTGTGCTCATGTATTTTGACCCGCTGATCACGTTTGCGATAGTGAAAATACCCGCAAATTCGATTTTCAAGGTCAAAACTCACCAAAAGTGATTTTTAAGAAGTTTTCCTACCTTATTTTAATAAATGTTAATCTTAGAGAAAAACGTTTCCCACAAAAGTTGTAGCCTATCAAAACATTGATCTTTTATGTTCGATAAAGTTTCTGTCTAAAACCATTCTGGTTCGAGAAAAATGGGATAATGCTCCAATGAGTATCTTTTGCTGAACTCCATTAGTTTCGATATTGTCTACTGACGTACTTTCACCGCGGGAAGGTTGGAGTTTGTTTGGCTTTGGGTTTGTTTAGGTTTGTCTGTTGTTTGGGTTTGTTTTTTGTGTTCTGAGCTGCCTGAATTTGTTCGTTGCATTGTGGATTGTGTTTGGGTTTCTTTGTTGTGTTCTGTGCTGTTCGAATTAGTTTGCTGCGTTGTGCGTTGTTTGGGTTTGTTTGTTGTGCGTTGTTTCGGTTTGTTTGTTGTGTGTTGGTTGCATTTGTTTGTTGTGTTGTATGTTGCTGGGTTTGTCTGTTGTGGTCTGTGCTGGTTGGATTTGTTTGTTGCACTGTGGGCTGTTTGGGTTTCTTTATTGTGTTGTGTATTGTTTGGGTTAGATTGTTGCGTTGTGTGCTGTTTAGATTTGTGTGTTGCGTTGTGTGTAGTTTGCGTTTGTTTTTTCAGTTGTGTGTTGTTTATATTTGTTTGGTGTGCCGTGTGTAGTTTGGGTTTGTTTGTTCTGTGCTGTTTGGGTTTGTTTGTTATGCGTTGTTTGGGTTTAATTGTTCGGTGTTGTTTGGGTTTGTTTTTCTGTGGCGTGTCGTGTTCGGGTTTGTTTGTTGTGGTGTGCATTGTTCGGGTTTGTTTGTTGTGGTGTGCGTTGTTTGGGTTTGTTTGTTGTGGTGTGCGTTGTTTTCGTTTGTTTGCTGTGTTATGCGTTGTTTGGGTTCGTTTGTTGTGTTATGTTTTGTTTCTTGTTTGGGTTCGTTTGTTTCGTTATGTTTTGTTGGTTGTTTGGGTTCGTTTGTTTCGTTATGTTTTGTTTGTTGTTTGGATTCGTTTGTTTCGTTATGTTTTGTTTGTTGTTTGTGTTCGTTTGTTTCGTTATGTTTTGTTTGTTGTTTGGGTTCGTTTGTTTCGTTATGTTTTGTTTGTTGTTTGGGTTCGTTTGTTGCGTTGCGTATCGTTTATTGTTTAGGTATGCGTATAGTGGTAAAGATCGAACCGCAACCTTCCGGCGGTCAAGTGCGTAAGTAGACAGTATCGAAACTAATGGAGTTTAGGGAAATGTACTTTTCGGAGCATCATCGTATTTTTCTCGAAACAGATTGGTTTTAGCAAAAATTAGCGTAGAACATAAAAGATCAATCTTCCTGTAGGCTACAACTGTTGCAGGAAACATTTTTCTCTAAGATCAACATTCATTACAATAAAATAGTTTTATTACTTTTATTAGATTTATTACAATTATTATTATTTTTATTTTATTTTATTATATTATTATTATTTATTATTAATACAATAATAATAATTATTATTATTATTATTATTTATTAGTTTTATTACTTTTCAAAAATCAGTTTCCGTGAGTTTTTACTCAGACAAACCTCCATGTTACTTACACAAAAGAGTTTTTACTTACACGAAATTCCAAGTTAATCGGAAGTGTGTCCTTTTCGGAACTTTATCCGTAGATTGAACAAACAATAACAATAATAGTATTGCCATTACAATAAATAAATAATGACGGAAACAATAACGAAAACGATTGTTTATTACTATTACGGTTATTATTGTACGATTTTATCGCTCCGAAGAACGCAATAAATAATCATTTTCTCTTATTCATAATAATAATAATTATTATTATTGTATCCGTCTATGACTGCACGCGCTATACGCGATTGGCGTTGCTTCATCTCGGCGGAATTTATCTCGATACGAAGTTTTTTTTTTTTTTTTTTTTTTCTTTAAGCGTTTCTTTAAGCGAAGTTTTTTTTCTTCCTAATGCGCCGCCGGTCCTCGGTCAGAGATCAATTTGGAATTTGCGTGCAGTTTATAGGTCGTTAATGCGGTGACATAGGAGCCGGCTATTTCGGCTGACAGGTTCGCTCGAAACAAAGACTCCTTTCTTTTTTCCCATTTAGTTTTTTCTCCTGTACGAGGGCACTCTTTTACTGGAGCTATATCCGCATTGGTGGACGTCAACGTTGAAACGCGCAGCGCGCAGGCTGTATTTCATTACGCAAAGGACAAAAAGCGGATCGATTTCCTTTTGTCATTGGATCAGCATAACAGAGGCATTCTCATCTGCCGCTCCTAGTTGTCGTGTGACACTCCGATAATTCCATTCGTATGGAAAATTGATTTTGAAAGTGTTGGCAATGAGTTGCGCAGGGTGATCGAAAGGTCATCGCAGCTGACGGGTTCGAAAAATCGAAACTTTTTTTTTTAAGGGGTTAACCCCACTTGCGATTTTGAAAAAATCGATTTTTTTTTATTGCATTTTTTTGAAGTACAAGTATCTGAGAATATGTCCTGAAAATTTCAAGTCGATCCGAACAAAATTGACTGAGATATGAGCGTTGAAAGAGAAGAATCCGTGAATTGAAGAACTGAAATTGAAACTTTAAACGCGTTTTTCTCAAAATGGCATTTCTGAAGTCGGTGACCAAGATTACTCGAACACTAATGAACCAATCTTCTTGAAATTTTGCAGGCTTATTTAATACATAAAAATGTAGTCTTTAATCGTTCGATTTTTTTTTTCGAAAAAAAATGGCCGTTTTATAGCCAAAAAACGGCCGTTTTTTTTCGTCAAAATCGAACCATTAACTTTGACTGTCCGCCATTTTGTGAAAAATGAATATTTTTCAAAATCCTTCGATTAAAGACTAGTTTATACTTATATTTGACTAAATCCATCCACATTTTTTTTTCAGATGATCCACTTCGCCGCAATGTTGGTCACCGCAAACCGTGTATATAAAAACATTATTTCATTGACGGCCATTTGCCACTAAACAATGTAATATTTTTCAATAAAAAAATTACTGAAAGTTCTTCAAGATGTGTTCTTCAAGATGGTATATTGATCGATTAAAAAAGTTTTGTAGTTTTCTTTAAAAAAATTCATGAAAAAGGCCTTTTTTGCGCTACAAGTGTGGGTAACACCTTAAAATGTTCCGAACTCACACGTTTTTCTCAACTCACATTTATAAATATTTTTCGCCCAAACATTTTTTAAAGATCCGTAAAATCGTAATCTGCAGGGGGTCTTCTCACTTTAGACGCTAAAAAAATACTATTTTCATGAATTTTTTTTGATAAGCTGATATTATAGATATTGGTATAAAAGTTGTTGCACTGGATAAATACACTTTCGAAATACATTTTAAAAAAATGTTTATTCATTTAAGTCACTATTTATAGACGTAATTGGTAGTTAAAAAAATGTCCTGAAAGAATTCTAGGCTGTTGATGAAATCTCGAAGATGGATCATGCAAAACAAAAAAACAAACGGTTTTAGATTCAGTATGTTCAATGGCTATAGTGCCTATCGTACGATTTTTTATATATGCAAAAATAAAATGGCGGAAAAGAAAATAGTAAATGTCAAAATTTCAAAAATTTCAAAAAAAAAATATGTGGTTAAAATTTCATAAGGATCGGTTCAGTAGTTTCGAAGATTTGATCAACAAGCCGTCGAAAAACGTCGTTTCGAGAAAAGAACGCGTTTAAAGTTTGTTTCGGTTACGTAAATAAGTAAAAAAAAAAACTTTCGATGTTTTTCAAAAGTGTATTTATTGAGTGTAACAACTTTTTTTTATCGATATCTATAGTACAAACCTATCCAAAAAAAATCATCAGAATAGCCTTTTTTGTTAGCGTCC